>VUQR01011458.1:7731-31919 GCA_015108515.1 Hemichromis elongatus
CCCCCCCCGAGGACACTTAGTATTGGTTAACACCAATTCCAATACAAAGTAGGAACTCCAAATAAAATATTTTCCAGGTCTTCTTAATGAAAGGGTCTCGTTTAAAGAAAGGGTGAGGTAGATGTAGCTAGCTTAGTTCACTGGGAAGTTTAATGTTAGCAGTGCTAACACTTCCGACTTACAATCACTTCCTGCTAATTGCTCACACAATGATAATGACTTGTTATATTATTGGAAAAATAATTGAATTAAAAATGCTTCACAAGGCACAAACACCACAGACGTGGTTGAGAGTGATGAAAATTAGCTAAAACAATGTGTAGTAGAGAGCTATTAGCAACCACCTGTCGCTTATATTTACCTTACCTCTAAAATTTTCTCCCAAAATACAGCTTACATGCAGGAAAAATTAGACAAAGAGACCAAAGCTGATTCTGTACTAGTCTGTATAAACAATAAAAGCCTATGGGGATGGGCTTTTATGTTTTATGGCTAGCTGTTTTATGACTAGCTTAATTTGCCAAAGTCCATTTTGTGACATTTGCAGTTTTCTTCCATTTTCATCCTGCAATGCAGCCCTCTGGCTAATGCAACACCTTCTGAATGCATCAGTTCATAATAATAATAATTATAACATTTTATTTATTAGAGTCTTTGTCCCTGAATTCATCTTTAACAAGAAAAGTTGAATTGAAGTACATCAGAATATTTTACTGCACAGGATGAGTTTTATTGAGTGAAAATAGAGCAGATATTAGGGATGAAAATAAAGTTTTACAAGTCTTCAGTGATCTTTAATACATATTTCAGGGTTTAGTGTTGCACATTTTTCTTCATTGTGACGTCACTGAGATCAGCTGTTGCTATAGATAAAGGAGAGATTTTTAAGGATAATTTGATTGTCCCAACAAAACTTCCCAGTCCTTGCTCCTCTTGGATATAGCAGGAAAATCATCTTGTAGAAGCTTCAATGAGACAGCCCGCTGAGGCAGCAGCGGGACAAGTTTCCGATGTGTTAAATCTGTGACACGAGCTTGAACTTTGGTAGGAGCGCAGTGTTTGTTTTCTTCATTCTACAACTGGCTGTGGCGAAAGAGGAAGTCAGCAAGAGGAGAGAGGGGATGAAATTTCCCCTTTTAATTAGATAAGGATATTAGACAGGAAGTTAATTAACGCTCTTACACAGACTCACATGTGCAGCAAGGTTTAAAAAAAGAAAGAGAGTGTGAGAGCGAAAGCAAAACGAAGGGTACGACAACCTTCATGCGGTACAACCCAGACATGCTGTTTGAATTAAACCAGCATCAGCTACTTTATTTGACTGGCTGAAAACTCCTTTGATTTTTTCCTTATTCAGTTTTTGGTTTTTTTGTTGTTTTTTTGTTCTGATCTAATTTTTGCAACCAAGTGAATGTGGATCACCCTGCAAACACATTTATTTGTGCTCCATCTTATTCCAATTCATAATAAAAACACAAAATGTTAAAATGTCAAAAGCTTTCAGTACCTTCAATGTCCACTTGAGACTTCTTTAAGAGATTTTGAGGTGACTGTTGTTGCACTTTGGAATTATATAAATAAAACTGAATAAAATAGAATTGAATTGAGTATATTTCCAGTGCAGCTATTAACAGCTCTGTTGCTTTTGTTTCACTATCTTATCCAAATGACTTTGCATGTGAGTTTGTGCCATCCCTGGCTTTGAGATGACACAAAAAAATTTATTAGCACATCTGTGTCTCCCAGTGTCATGGACAGCTGTGCAAGCTGTTCTGCAGTAGTTCACCTGCTCAGACACATGCGTGTGTGTGTGTGTGTGTGTGGTTTGTATCCTTCCTGTCTGACATACCAGGAATTTCATGCTGAACCTTCAGAACTGACAGCAAGCAGCACTGTAAACCTGATACGCTTTCAAGTTGCCACATTCACACAAACTGTATATATACCATGCTTTTATTATTACATTTGAGAGATCACACGTCATCCTGTCACCGACAGCAGAGTGATCCAGAGGTCTGCCAATATGCTAGTGTGTGAGCACATGTATGTGTGTGCATGCAGTCTAAGAATAGCTAAAGAGGGATGCTTGCTTCCTCTGTCTTCTCTTAGCAGTGAGGAAGAATCTAACATGACCCCCGGCTTCCATAGTGGTCCATCCAGCCATGACCCCAAAATGAGCTTCCTGGAAAACATTCACTGTCTACAATGAGAGTGCATTTATCTTCAAGTCACTAAGCTTCTCAGTGCAAAACAAAACATAGAGCAGGATGACGTTTTACAGGCCATTAAAACAAAGCCCTCTGATGCCCTTTTTAAAAAGAAAAAGAGTAAACATGCCATAATAGTCCATTTTTAAAGCCTTGTAGGTAAAGTTCTGTACCAGAGGATAATGTAAATCTTACTAGTACTTTTAGATATTCAAAGTGCTGACGGCTTATCTCAGCAGGAGGAAAATAATTTGCCTTTAGTTCTTTTGACAACATGTGAAACAAACGTGATAAGAATCAGCTTGTCCTGATGCTGTGACAGTTCATGCAGGTCAAACCAAGCCGTTTTGCATGTTTTGCACATTCCGACATTCTCAGTAGAGCAAGCAACCTGAATTTGTAGGTTTTTTTTAATGTTTCTGACAATCCATCTCTATCTTAGTAACAGGTGAGGTTCACCTTGTCTAAACAACTGAAGCAGCAGCGCAGCAAGTGCTTTCAAAATGCAATCAAGGGATTGTCTGGACTTTCTGCTTCTGTTTGTTTTGTGCTGTTTGCTAACCCCCATCCCCAATGGTTCAATCCAAACTATAATCCAACCAGATTACAGCAAATGCTTCGACTTTTTAGTGAAACTATTTGTTTGGGCTCTGACTCTTAAATTTATAAAGCGGCCTCAATTTGCTGATGATTCAACATACAGTTAGTATTTTGGGAACAAATCTCTCTTCTATTTCTCGTATTCTATAAGTGCTGCAGTGGATTATGAATCAGACGAAAGGGAAAATTCCCCAGCTGCACCACACAGCTGCTAAAAACGCATTTTAATATATGGCGTAAAGAGTTTATCACCATATATGACACTTTGACATTGTGAACACAGCTGGCATCTTTGACTGAGATTTACGCAGATGGAAAATAATATGCGATCAATTATAGTACAGACTTTCCCTTTAAGAGCACTCACGGGCTCGTGGGTTTGCTTGCGACTAATAAGAAGGTGGCAAGAAGAGAAAACCGAACCCCCGGAGAAAATTTTTACGACTTTTACGTCAATGTCATGACATTTTTATATGAGGATGCAGACTTCCGGGAAAAAACTTTCAAAATAAAACTTTTCATCCGCGTCATATGTATTATTAAATGAAACGCCATGTCCTATAATTTAGTGAAAACTTCTAATATGAGTGCGTTCCCGCGTAGAATATCACTATATTATTATAAATACGTGGCTGAATGACTCTCAACACATGAATAGTTTATTTTTTTTATTTCAAATCAGATGTTTTCCGGTACGTGTTAACTCCATCAGCCCAGCTTGATTATTAAACTTCAAGCTCTTTCGAATGGGAAAAGCGACACGCCGCTCGAGCCGCAATCAGAGAGGAGAGAGGAACGACAGGAGAGAACAACCTGATCCAGCGGATGAACGAGCGTGGAGGAACAGACACGCAGCCAAGAACGAGACATAAAAGAGCCGCTATTAAAGAGAAGGTTTTGCAGTGAGATGAACCGCACTGGGATGAGAATAATCTGACTTGTGTTTCACAGCAGAGTCCAGAGAATTACGCACGACGCGCAAGTGCAAGGTGAACCAACTTTTACGCACGGACCTTTGGAGATGTGGGGCTCAAAATGTAACTATGAAGTTGCATCTTTGTTACAGTTAACTGTAGTTTTGGAACGAGAACTTGCGATTTAATCAGTTATACTGGATTTTTTTTCTTATCAAGAAAGTGGACGAATCGAACACCTTGCCACACGCACACGAACCTTTTTATTTGCATATTTGGAGGACGTTATTTGGACTGTCTTTTGCATTGAACGCTGATATAACAGGAACTGTGTTTTTGTATATTTTTGTTGTTTCCCAACACCCGGCGTTACGCACTTATCGCACAGTAAGGTACCCTTGACGTCTTCCGAGTTTTCAAAAAAAAAAAAAAAAAGAAGCGGTATGGACATAGTCAGACGTCTAGCCTGCGCGTGAGTCACCGTGAGCAAACCTTTGGACAAGCGGCGCTTTTAGGCAGTGACACATTTGGGGATATTTAACAGTGCGTGCTTTGCACCAGAGGTCAATACACGACACCGGGAGGACGCTCGGTGCAGCCGGGGGATTGGACACCGAAGTGCTAAATGCCCAGCCGGTCGCTTGCGGCTCCTCTGGCTGGGCGGAAACATGAGGTCCTGGGTCCTGGTCCTGCTGCTGGCTGCGCTTTTAGCGGCCCGTCTCCGGCTCGGCAGCGCTGAGGTAAGACTGTGGGACGTGCCGGTAAATATTTACGATAGGACACGGGTTAAGAATCAATATAGTCGCACTGTTGATTTTAGGATGATGGAGGGAGTAAGACCGAGGTGATCTGTTTAGAAAAGCAACCGCAAAAAATGATTTTTGATTTAAGATTAGTATTTTATATTTGTAGCAAAACTTTTGTCAGTTTTTTAAATTTAATTTCATAAACATTTATGTCTGCGTGGGGAAATTGGTTGGCTTTTGGGCCACCCGTGAGACATCCAGAACACACCGAGAAGCCTGCAAAAGGTCATGAGTTTGAAACCATTAGCACGTAGATGTTTTGGATGGGACTGGCAGGGATATCTTTCCTACTGGGATCTTTACTAACCTGACAATACACTTTTGCAAAGGTGTTATCTAATATCAGTGAACGCAACAGTCAACACGGTTCTGAGTTCATGTTCAGACTCAGATATGTCACAAAGTGAGCCAGTGTGAATTCTTGACTTGTGAGTAAGTGTTTGACATATATTATTCCCTGAGGTGATTCTACAAATGGTGGATGGATGTTTTCTGTTACACATTACGGGCCAAGTAAAAGAGTAAATGTACAGTTTGTGTGTTTATGTGGGAGAACCTGTGCATGAGTCCCTCCAGTTTTCTCTCTGTGCCTCTGCAGCTTGTGCAATATCTGCTTCTCTCTCTTTCACGTCTTGAGAAGGTCATGTTCCAGATGTATTGTAAGTCACAGTGTCACAGAGAGAGCGGGAAAGCCAGGTTGAGGGTGGGCCTTGGCTGGTGGCCCAGCATCAGGAGTCACCAGTCTGAGAAGCTGGAGCCAAAATCCATCCATCAACATAGCTGTTGTTTTTGTTGTCATGGCAAATACACCATCGCCACACCTTTAAAATTATCTTTCTATGCAACTGATTCTTTAAGTTAACCGTTTTTCCAGCTGCTATATATCACTGTGAACAGAAACTTATAGTTGGCCAAATCAAGACTGCACCATGTATAATTACAGTTAGAAAACAAACATAATGTGTATATATCTTATAGAAATGTAGTAGTTGTTATCGTCTGGATTTGCTGTGGACCACTTTATAATCATGATCACAAGAATATTTAACAGGATTGGACTTCCCCTTACAAGATGGTGCACAAGTGTTTCGCAGCCTCATTCATTTGTTTCCATTGAGCCCTGGAAAAAAATAATTCACATCTAAATTGCGAAAAATGTTGGCACCTTCTAAACACCCCCGTGAGTGTTATTTGAGTGAGCTCAAGCTACATTTCTAGTTGTGATTGAACACAGTGATTAAGTTGATGCAAGAAATATAGTGTCACAGTTACTATGCCAAACGATCCAGCCCAGTGTTGCATGAATGTCACACTTAGTCGTGTTAATACTTTCATTCAGGATGTATCGTGCATCGCCTCTTACATGGTTAGCTCTGCCCCAGGCAACTCAGTACACGCATATATGCAGTATATACATTGTTTGTTATACTGTTAAGGTGAATGAAAGTGGGACTAGACCACAGTTCACTTGAAATTTTGTGTTATCTCCTTTTTACTAATATCAGGATCAGGATAATATCTCTTCCTCAAAAGCACATCATCCGGTAAGGGTTGGAACCAACGAATCGAGTCCTCCTTTATACATTTAGAACATTTTATCTCATACTCTGACTAAGCGAAGCCTCCAGCACTGTGCAGTTCATCGTTGATAGTGTGCTACTGCTTCAGAGGTTCAGTAACTTCACTGTGTTGAACCCGAGTTAAATTTGTGCCCCCTAGTTTGTAGGCCAGTCATTATAAGTATTTGCAAACTCGGGTTAATCAGCATTATGAATTTACTTGTCAAGCCAGTTCATCTCTCAGTGTTTGGCTCACTTATTGTAAAAGGACATCTTTGGTTGTCTTAGTTTGGTCTCATCTGTCGGTGGAGAACACTTCACTCGGCTACATCGCGACACTGCAGCTTGATGTTATCAGTAAAACCAGAAATCTTTATTTTAATTTATGTGGCAAGAATCGTTTTTCTGCCTGCTGTTGAGGGTAATGCACTGTCACTTCTTTTGCATTATGTTGTCAAATAGGCCCAAGTGTGAATGCACACACAGAGTTGTGTTACATTTCTTTCTTTTTTCTAATCCAATTAAATGGACCTGGAGTCAGATACACAGAAGCCCCCACACATCAGGTCAGACCTTAATTCTTTCATCTTCTGCTGTTCAAATCACAGATGCTGATTGGTGGCTCCTGAACAGGTTGTTGCCTGACTATTGTCTCTGCGGGCGAGCGCGGATGATTTGCTGCTGCTGCCTGTCGGCTTGATCCATTTTACATAAGAACAACAACTAATCTGCCAGGGATTTCATGGACTTTGTGTGCCGTGTAGCGGTGTGTTTATTTCTGTGTGTGTGCACATCTGGATACGTCATCGGGCGTAGCTGTGTATGTGTTAGTGGACATATGCGCTTGTGGGTTGTTTTTTTTTTTATTTGTTTGTACTGCAGAGAGGTTATGCCTCTGAGTGAGTGCATGTGTGTCAAATAGAAAAAGTGCAGTGGCACATAAGAGTATTTGTTTGTAAGCCTGGTGCAGTTCATTTTTAGAGAGAAACCACGGACTTAACAGAATTTTAGGCTGTCAGCTTTATGTAATGCAAAAAGAAAACTGAAAACAATGGAAATATTGTAGACTGTATATAATGGATGGCGATAGCCACTGCGATGCCGTTGTTTTGTGGTCTACCATTGGATGGTTCAGTTCCAGCTTTTTGAGATGATTGCATTAAAACCACATTGAATGTAGCTGAGTTTACTTTTGCAGTATTGGTGATGTTTTCTTAAGTTGAAGTGTTTTTGACCTCTCAGGGCCACCATATCATAATGATAATGATAATGAATACAAAGTTAATAAAGTAGCAGTCAGGCTTTCACTTTGAAAGACATTACCAGCCCCTAACATAGTGAAGAGTAATCCTGAACAGTGGAGCTATTTATGCTGTTGAGGTCTATTATTATTATTATTATTATTATTTATCATTAATTACATTGTATTTGCAGTGAAATGTTTAAAGTTGCTTGGGCAAAACTGTGAGGCCAAAATCTAAACAAGACTACTCGGACAAAGAGAAGCAGCAGCAAACAAGTGAGGAGCTGAGAGAAAAGACTATCTCTCACTTTTGTTTGACAAGTGACTAAATGGCTAATAATTTCTTATTTCCTCCTTTTGGTTACTGTGCAAATAATGTGTCTTTAGGAGAACTCCCTTGAGTTTTCAGTGCACTTTAATTTATTACGCAACATGCATAACCACCAAACTCTAACGTGGTGCTTGCTGTAATAATCAGACCTGCGCAGCTGGAGTCACTTTCTTCACTTTTCCTCCTCCGTCTTATTCTTTCCATCTCTTTTCCCACCCGTCTGCTCCCTTTTGTCCTCACATTGGCTTTCCATCCATCATCCGTACCCTCATCTCTGCAGTCACGGTTGGAGTGTGTGTGTGTGTTTGTGTGGGTGTGTGTGTTGGGTAGCGGTCGTGATCTTTGTATCGGCTTGTTTGTATATTTGTGCGTGAATGAGAGAGTTCCCACTGGTTTCTTCAAGTCTATCAGTTTCTGCAGTAGTAAATTGGCGGCCTGCCTCATCTTTGATAAAAGGAGGCATGTGTTGTGATACCACGGCGTGATTATGAGTCAGTAGTCACAGATATAGATTCGCTGTTTTTTTGTGTTTATTTTTTCCAGGGTTTGTGCTTGTGATTGCGTGTGTGTGTGCGTGTGTGTGAGAGAGCAGTCAGCTGGCCCCATAATTACATTCCATTACACTTCGCCTTTCTCCCCAAACATTCCATACAAACTCTTTGCCTTCCAGGCTTCCTCTCAGGCCCCATGCAGTGTGTTATCATGAATGTGTGTATGACCTCCTCGCCGACCGTGGCATCCTATATACGCTTATTTTAACCCATAAGCTCAGCCACACACACTCAGCAGAAAATAGATTTGTATAAGACAGGAGAGAACTTGTGTGTGTGTTTAACATGGAAAATAATGAACTGCAGTTTTCTGCTCAAACCACTGTTTTGAACTTGTCCCATTCCTATTCTTTATTTTTTAACCAGGGGATTGTTGCATGTCCAAGTGAGGAAACTATTCCCTGCCTCATTGCTCTGCTCTCTAATTTCTCTGTGAGTGTTTGTGCCTGCATGTGTTTGTGTGCATTTGCAATTAGCACTAGGGCTGTAATGATAGCTTCTTGCATAGTGGAAACAGCCTGTGTGAGCGCAAATGCGTGGCCGGGCTGGCTGGAAAAATTTGGCAGACAGTTAAGTGGTTAAGCATCTGTACATAAACGGGAAAAGAGGGGGCGAGGTTGTGTGTGTAAGAGACTGTGTGTATGTGTGTTTGCTTAACTAGGTCAGCCAATGGCTCGTGAAAGTCATCCAGGTGTCCTGAGCCATCAACGCCCACAAAGCAGACAGAAGGAGACAAAAGAAAAGAAAGCTAGTCGGGGAAATGAACGTATAGGAGGCTATGAAATAATGATAAAAGAAATCATTCTGGATCACAGAGAGGATTGACTTTAAACAGGTGATCATCCTTAGGAAAACATTGATTATCATTTGAATTCAGTTTTATTAATATAACGCCAAATCACAACATTAGTCACCGCAGGGAGCTTTATATTGTAAAGTAAAGACCCTACAATAATACAAAGAAAACCCCTCCTATTATGAAGCACTTGGTAACAGTGGGAAGGAAAAACTCCTCTTTAACAGGAATAAATGTGTGTCAGATCCAAGCTCAGGAAGGGGCATCTGCTGTATACAGTGATATCTGTCAGAGACAGTGTTGGTATATTCATGACCAAAAAAAGTGATGTGGAACCTTTTTGGCAACAAACAAACAAACAAATAAGAAAAACACACTGATCACTGAGACTACTGGCATCAGGTAGTTTGAGAGGGAACTAGGACACTGCACTGCCTCTTAACTTTGTTAGCTTTGTTTTGAAGCTTTAGAAAATCTTGTCCACCGATGTTAGACTTGGATTGGGCTAATTGCAGGTTCAGCAGTGCAGCAGGGCCTTACCTGGGAGGATAGGGTTTCAATAGCTTGTTAAGTCTGTATTGACTTATTTTTAGCCTGCATGAAGCACATGTAACACCCTTTGGTGTCTGGTGGGAAAGGTTTCGAAGGTAGAAGTTGGAGATGGAAGGTTCTTTATTGTCATTGTTAATGTGGACAGATTCTTGTGTGGTGGTTTTTTACTCTAACCAAAGTGTTTTGTAAATCAGCTCTCATAAACACACATTCATGCAAGGATTCTTTGTCTGTGTCCAAGTGCTTTCAATCAAATGTTCACACTCCAGTGAACCACTCAGGATTCAGTATCTTGCCCAAGGATACGTTAGCACGTTGACTGGAGGAGCCAGTCAAACCACCATGAGCTGCTCTACCTCTTCTAGATGTCTGCAGCTTTCATTCAGCTATCCTAGACTTACAGCTGTCAAGGAGCAAATCTAAGTCGAGCAGTTACAAAGAGTGTTTTCAGGAAAAGGAAGCTTTATGTTATTGTTATTGGAGAAACCTAACACAGGTGCCTCTAACAACATTAATGATGCTTTTGTTCTATTTAGGTGCTGAATTTTAACTGATGTTATTAGCTACACCTCTGCTTGCTGTTTCATATTAAAAAGGCTGCTTTGAAAGGTGCCTTGTTGGTGTCAGATTAGGAGAGTGAAGAAGGAAGAAAGCATTCATTTAAGCAGAGAGGATGCACACTGATGATGCCCCTTGAGTGCAGCCCGGTGCACCTCATCAGAAAGATCAATTTACTGTTAAAATCATAAGAAATATCTCAAGCTTGGGGACCTTTGCATTTACAAACAAGGTTCACTAAACCATAGGAAATATTTTGAGAAATTGTTCAGTAGATCTGCAAAGACACAAGTCTGGTATTAAATAAATCTCACCTGACTAGCTGTGTCAGGTGTGATCCTGATCCCGATCACTGCTGTAGATGAAGTGTTCACAGGAGATAAAACGGATAATATAAACATGTTTATGGCCACACATTTTTTTATCATCATTAAAGCGATAGGATCTACTTCGTTGCTTTCATTTTCCCGACTCTCTCTGAGAGTTATCCACATCCTCGTAACACTGCCTGATTTGTTTTGACATTTTTCTGGCATGTGACAGTATGAAGTGTTATTCCAAGTGCTTGGAGATAGTGCCAACTTACAGCCAACCAAAGCAAAATGTGCCAATGACTTCTGAGTCATCCGCCTTTGATCTTGATAAAGAAACCACAAGGGTCTGCCCTTAAAAACAGCCACGCTGAATCTGTAATGAAATCATGCAGTACTTTTCGTTAAAACTTCATTCATTATTACTTGACTTCTCTCTCTCTTTATCTTCTTTGAATGATAATGAGATTTCTTGCGTAACTTGAAGTTTATTTTTCACTTCGTTTTGTGTTGTTTTATAACACAAACTTCATGGTTTAGGCTGGTGAACTGCAGCTGAACTAAAAGAACAAAAATGGACAGGATTGATACAGAGAAAAGGGGAAAATAGTCCTTGTGGGTAAACGGCCAAGGAGGGAGCAACAAACACCAATCACAACCATCATTTCCTTAGATGGAGGAAGCGAAAGTGGAGCAAATTTCGACTGGAGATCAAGGACTGAGATATTGTATACCAGCCCTCTTCGTTTTGTTTGAATGTTTCACTTCTCGCGTCTCACTCAATCTACTAGTGCACAGTTCTGTCGAGTTGTAAAACTGTAATTGCAATTGTCTTGCTTGTTTGGCATTGTGGGAAATAATTACCTAAATTAATTGACAATCTGAAATCCTTAAAACACAGCGAGCCCCTGTATTAATGGTGTATATGTGTGGTGCTGTTTTCCCATGAATGCATTCTTTCCCCTACAATGAGGACACTCCCTGCCTCTTGTGTAAAATAATAACTGTGCCACAGTTCAGGGTCAGGCTCTTGGACTTGAAGCCGAGACTAGACCTGCATTTCCTTCCCAAACAAGACATCCAGCTAATTGCAATTTAAGATTGAGTTTAGCCCTTGAACAGCCAATAAAGTTCTCGTGCTGGTGTTGAAGTCGTGCAGGTTTTGTGACAAAGCATTTAACACCAGCTTTGTTTCACTAACAAAATATCCACGCTGCTTATTGAGAAGGAAAAAAAGGGCAGTTTAGGGTTGACTTGTAGAGCTGTCTCTGGATAGGCAAATATGCAAAGTGAGGAAAAAAACTGCCTTAAAGCAGATATCAAAGTTTGTTTAGTGATCCTTCGGAGCACTTCTTTAATCTTTATATGAACATATGAAGCACCTCAAGTCATCTCCCTTACCTAAACATGCCTCAGCCTTTAGCAAAGTGTGTGACAAGAAAGACAATGTATTTGGTGGGTTTGGGACACAGTTATTAATTAAGCGTCCCATCATGCACTGAGTGTTTTTTCTTGACTCACCTCTTTTTATTCTACATGAGTTTATATGCTACTTTGCATTTAGTCATTAGTATTTTATCATTAATCTCTGGCTCTCTTCCACAGCTTGTCTTTTGTCTTGTCTCCCTGCTCTTGCCGCCAACCAAATCTGCAAGAGGTTTCTTCCTGTTAAAAGGGAGTTTTTCCTTCCCACTGTCACAAAGTGCTTGCTCACTTGGGGGTTATCTGATTGTTGAGGTTTTCTCTCTCTTTAGGGTATTGAATTAAATAGAATTCAATATCACTTCGATTATCAGCTTGGTAATCTTGCAAATCAAAGTCACTTTGAGAAAGATACTGAAATTCAAAAATCTTCTCCATGTATCCACATGTTTTCTATTTGGTGTAAGGCTTACCTCACAATAGAAATTATTATGATTTTTTTTACTAATACCTGTGTTTTTCTCAACAGGGCGATCCACTCCCTTCATCTCTGGTCGACCTGGTGAGGAACTCTCCCATCTCCTCTGTGGAAGACCTGAAGTTGCTTCTGAAGGAGGAGACCAATGCAATAGGTACTAATGACCACAACTTACACATGCAAGCACAAACATATAAAGAAAGTAATAAGGCAAACGTGGAGGAGGTAAGCATTTGGGTGTACCCACAGAGCAGTTTGATGACAAGGAGAAAGCTGGGAGGAGAGAGTGGCGTTGCCTTGTATGTTTGACAAACTGAAAAGGAGAGAGAGAGAAGCCTTCAACACAAGGTCACTACATTGTTCTCCTGCTCTGGATTCCTCCCCTGGTTTTGAGTTATGGATGTTTGTATAACAGACACAGACCGCCCCCTGCAAAGAGTCCAAACTAAGTTGCCCACAAATGCGCACCAGCGTGTGATTAAAAAATTAATTATAGTCTTACCCTTTAGAGGACTCAAGTCACAGATAAATATATTAATAGACAGACCTTTGATCATTCCATAATGCATAAATAAAACAATGACATAACATCAACCACAGAGAGGAACCAGCAATGGGAAGGATGCTCAGAAACAGGATACGAGGAAGTGACTCAAAGTTTGTTTTTATGGTAGAATAAACTTCTTTTTTCCCTTTTATGGCTGAAGACAGTTATTTTGAGTTTTAGCTTTATCAGGATTCTGAGATGACGAAGTACAAATGAATAATTTTATTGCTTTCTTTTTTCTTTTTTAAGCAATGGCAATTTTCAAATGTAATTGTTCAGCATCTTAAATTCTGTGTCACGACTCAGTGGATGTTGGAACTCTGCTTCAGTCTATACTATTTAAGTTTGCGTTGGTTTAAAATTGGATTTTTTTCTGGTACTACCACGTTAACGTTTGGGCTTTTTCCTGCACAAATAGGATTGTTTGATGTAAGCCTGAACTATACTTTGTATTTAATGCTAACAATAATAAATACAATATGCAATAATAACCACTAATGCTGTGTTTAAAATCAATGAGGCAAAGAGATATAAAATGTTTTCATTGACTGCTTTATGATGGGAAACTGGCGTAAACACCATAACGTCAAATGCCATTGTTAGCATTCTTTCTGTTAGCCAAAATGCTAGCAAGGCTAGTATTGTTACTGTTAGCATTTAAGTACACATTCATTAGTAATATGCTATTCTCAGAAAAAAATTTTTCTTAGTTTTCAATTTTCCATTTTCTCTGCAGACGAGTTTCCTGTTATCGCTGTGTAAAAATATAAAAGAGGTATAGCATGAAATCACAATATCAATAACATGAATATCAGAATTAGCAGAATGAGCTATAGAGCCTGCTGGCTAGCTGGCTATCAAAAATTAAAGAGTCAGATAATGACATATGAATGAGGATGACAAGAATCAGCTCTACAATGCAATTAGAAACAGACAAATATGCAGATAAAATGAGAAATTAGCTTCTGAGAACAATATGATCTGCTCTCTGTCTGGACCAGGCAATTAATTTGAGCTGCTAAGTAACACTTCATACATTAATGTACTGCACGTAGACACACAGAGTGGCCGCATGCAATCTATACCCAGGGATATAATTAGGTCTTAGAGGGTAGAGTGTGAAATGACGACATATGTGAGAGTGCAAACATACGCTCACAGTTCCATGTATGAGCTATATTTAACTGCTCATATCTCGCCTCAACAGTATTCTTGACAGCAGCGAGACAAATTGTGGCAGAAAATAGTTTAATTGTTTTAGCGGAAGAAAAAAATGGCTTCCTTTGTGTAGTGAACAATGAGTTTGGCTAAAAACTGCTCTAATGGTCGACATGTTATACAGGGTTTCTGTTGCCTGTGAAAGTGTTTGCTTTATTTTACCCAAGATTGCTATTAAGTTCACTGCTAACTCTCATCGTTTGATCTCCTCTCCTTTCTTCTGTTGTAGAAGAGGAAGAGGACGTGCATGATATTCTCCCAAACCGCACCCATGGTCGCTACATTAGAAGTCTTGGTAAGTTTCTGCATCCACCTTTTTATCCCTCAAAATCCTTTTTTTTTTACCTCGTATGCTAGTTATACTATAACTCACACATTTATCTTTGCCTTTGCCTGTCTTCTCTACTAACAGTGGATGCACAACCAGCCCAGCAGGCGGCCTGTAAAGTGCGAACAGAGGTGATGGAAGTAACGAGGTCTATGCTAGATCGCCGCAATGCCAACTTCCTATTGTGGCCGCCATGTGTGGAGGTACAGCGGTGTTCAGGCTGCTGCAACACTCGACTGATGGATTGCGTTCCCACACTCACCTCCACTAGATACCTACAGGTATGCAGATCATATAGCTGCCATTAATGACTTCAAGGAGTATCTGAGCTTACCTACTTCAAGTAACAAGTGGTTAATATTGTCTAATATATGTTTTTGGATAGATATGTATACCAAACATTTACAGAATTATATAATATATTAGCCAGGTTAAAGGAACACAAAGGCTAAAAGCTCGCCAAAGATCTGTGTTGTGATTTTTTTTTTTTGATTGCCTCAAGTGACTTAGACTGACATTGTTAATTTACATCTGCAACCTGAGTCTTTGCATGACGCTTAAAGAACAGGAAAATCAACATTTTTTCTTTTTAAAAAGAGAAAACAAGTCTTGACTAGGATCCACCAAATATCCTGGAAATGCTTACGTGTCTGAAAGTGTCAAGAACAATTAGAGCTCTTTGCTACTCATTCCAAAACGGGCCTCATTACATATACAGAAATATTTTCATAGTTTAGTTCTGTATGTCTGATTTTTAATCACAATTTTGTGATCTTGTTCCAACTTGTTTTCCAGGTGATAAAGATTCAGTACATTAACAGGAAGCCCCATTATGAAAAAGCCATCATCTCAGTGGAAGATCACGTCAGCTGCAGGTGCCAGAGCCTGTCCTCCTCTTCCTCCTCATCTGTTCTCTCGAACCCCATTCCTCCTCCACCTCCCCCACAACAGCCGCCACCATCCTCCCACATTCCCCGGCCCATTCAGCCCCCTTCACCCAAGACTCAGACCTCCAAGGCCGATCTCCATCGCCACGATGACCTAAAGTACAACCAGCAGCATTACGGTCCTGAAGAGCGTGAGCCGGCAGTGAGGCAGTGGCAGCATGGCAGTTACACCCAGCTTTTACACTGGACCCAGCCCAGGGTGCATCAGATACCCCAACCTGGGTTGCTCAGGCCGGTCAGCAGCTGGCCATCTGAAGCAAGGGCGGAGCACAGTGTCATGGGAAGTACACAACAAGTGGGGCAGGGGAGTGGGTTTGAAGGGAGCAGGGAGGAAAGCGGTGTGCATACATCAAACACTGGTGGCCAAGCGCATCATCCCGATCACACAAAGAGGCAGCAACAGTTGTTAGAGCATCAGCAAAGGCAGCATTATCAGCATCATCATCAGTCACATTATCCACAGCAGTACAACCACGGAGGAACGGAGGACCGAGAGCTGAGGACGCAGTATCGCCTCGACGCTCCACAGTCAGACAGTGCCTCACCCCCTGCCAGCCAAACCGAGACACCCAAATCTGAAGAAACCCCCACCCTTCCATTAACCACCATTCAGAAAGACTTTGTGACCAGCCAAAAAAGTAAAGCAGTCACAAATCACAAACAAACTGAGACAGACAGTCAAAAAGAAGGGAACGAGAGGGAGGAAAGTGGCTCAGCCAACAGCAGGGACTCGGCCACCACAGAGCTGGCCAATCAGAGGAAGGAAAAAGACTCAAATGTGATGAGTGAGGACAGTCGCTTAACAGAGGTGGAAAGGAGGCAGAAACTTCTGGAGCTGGTACAGAGGGAACCGAAAGAGCAGACTCACCTTCATCCTCGTCATCCTCACCAGAGACCAAAGCCAACTACAATTAAAGCAGGTACTGTTCAAATATGTAAGTGTGTGTGTGTGTGTGTGTGTGTGTGCACGCAAACAGCATTTTTTTAGACTGAAATCATGTGAAAAGCAAACAAAGCTTTTTGGATACACACCTCCACCCCTCGATGTGTGGACTGTACTCAGTATTAACAATCATTTTAGTGTTTAATGTTTTACAGGAGTACTGGGAGGATATATCTTCCATGATGGCCAGTACTCTGTTTTTTCATATTTTGCACCTTTAAGGAACATGGCCAGGATCCACATTAAAATCTTTCTTTACTCGTTTTCCACCACTCCAGCAAGTTGCGTGCAATTTAAATTCTGTGCATTTTTGCTGACGGTCAAACAAACAAATGGCACCTGTCACACAACTCCACCGTAATTTTTTTTTTGCCTCACGCGTGTTCTCAGGCAGGAAGCAGCTCAGAGTACATGTATGACTAAACAACATGGCCACATGTGTCCTGCCATTCTTCCTCAATCCCCTGAGAGCTCTGCAGTCAGAGGGCTGAACTTCTGACTGTGGGAAAACCTGCAGGCAGCCACAGGCTTTGTTACACAGGCTTCAAAGTTATCTGGTGCCCTTCAGGGTACAATTGGAGCCACCACACAAGTTCTACACCACGTATTAATTCTTTGCTTCTCTTAGAACTTTGTTCAAACTTGGCCAGACAACTGTAGAAAAAAAGTTGACTGATTTTGTTTCTACTGCCTGTTTTATTTCTTCCAGCTTCCTCTACAGTAGTTCCCATTTCGCCTTCGGCCCGTAAAGCTCCGTTTCGACCCGCTTCGCCACGCCGCAGGAGGAAGAACCGCAAACGCATCAGCAAAGCATCCATGAGAACTATGATCATGTAAATCTGCGAGGTGAGATCAAGGACACAGACAGAGGGTTAAGAGAGGTGAATGGTGAATAAAAAGCTTGCAGAAGGGAGAATATTGTTTAACATGAGGGTGCTTGGCTGTGCATTGGTACTTTTTAAACTTTGAACTCTTATCGGCTGAATGAACGCTGGGATCGCTGATCTTTCTGATAAAATAATTGAGCCATTATTTTAAAAGTGTAAATATTTTTTCGATAAAACAATAAATTTAAAAATTCTGAAATCCATCTGCCACTGCTGGGTTCTGTGAATAATTAGACAAAAAGTTGAAAATGAACATATGTGACTTATCTGTCTGTTCTTTTGCTTTTCTAACAGGAAGATTTCAGCCAGAAACATTGCTCCAAAGGAGTGTGGAAACACCAGAAGAATGGGTTTCTTAAACGTTGGACAGTCCGGACTGTGTGGACATAGCTGAGGGTGCAAAGAGTGCTGCTGTTTTCAATGGACGGCTTCACACGGAGTCACCCGCTCCAGAGATGCCGTGGACCATCCAGCGTTAAGGATTTTATAAAAGTGCAATCATATGAACTCTGTGGACCAGAGGGTGTTTGACACACTGGATTTCATTTGGCTAAACCACAAGTTCAGCTGATCTGCACTGATGAATGGAAGTGTGTGAGGTGCTGAAACAGTTATTGCAGTTTGCAGCCATTGATTGGCGACTGTAACACCTTTCACTCCTACCTTGTGGTTCATCAGATGGAGAACCCGGCTTGGACTTGGAAGTTAAGTGTTTGGGTCTCAATTTGAAACTGGAGATGCGGAGAACTGAATTTCTACACTGGGGTGATAACTGGAAACTGCAGAGTGCAGCTCAGGCCTCAATGCCAAACCTTACTGTTATCCTAAAATGTCTAATGTTATCTAACACTGGAGTAGCCATACACTGACCATACAACACTGACTTTAGAGAAGTGCTCTACCGTGTACTGTAGCTAAATGTACTGGAAAATATCGATAACCTGCTCATTTTGTACTACTGCCAGATCAAAATGGAATGGAATAACAGCTAAATGCCTGCTTAGATAACCTGCTATGAATATCCACATTAAAGCAAGTCTTAAAGACCTGGCCTGTTAGAGATTGCTGTGAGCCAGTTATAGCCAACACTGTATTGTATAAATGCTTTTAGAAAATGATCTCCATGGGAAAAATAAAAACTTTATTTCTTAACTTATTTAAAAAAAAAAAAAGGGGGAACGTGAAATCCTCTGGTTCTCAAGTGTAATTATTGTTGTTTGAGATTATAATTATTGGTTGTACAACTGTTACTGTAATGAATGTTATTTTTAATATAAAATAAAAATATTGAAGGAATATTTTGTTTTCACTTGACTGTTGATGCATGCATATGTCTCTACATGGACGTGAATGCAAGCGCACGTTCACGTGCATGTTCAGCTGTGTGCATGTGCTAGTAAATCGGACCAAACGGCTAATCTTCACCCTATGACTGCACGTCCTACAGCTCTGTCATGCAACGCAAGGTAGGGGTCAGCAGAAATGTCTGGTTGCTATAGCAACTCACGGACAGCCATGTCAACAGAGGAGTATCGTATGGTGAAAGAGAGACGAGGGAGGGAGGGTGTCAGTGCAGGAATGGCCAGAAGATGAACGACAAGGGAGGGAGCGGGTGAAGGCTCAGCTGGGGGTGGTGGAGTGGAGCAGAAATGGCATCAGTGAAAAAACAAGAAGAGAGAAAGAGCTGGAATGCAAACAGAAAAAAAAAAGGAAATTTGGGCAGTAGAATAATCAACTCATTGAAATCTACACTTGTGAAACTATTGCATGTAGAGACAGCAGCACGCAGACTTATTATAAAGATGATTTAAGAAAGAGAGGCAGTTTAAATGTCTTTCTCTTGTGTAACAGGGGTTTCCCCCTGCAAAGCTAATTTGGTCAGCAGATTCTCTTCTTTAAGGATGATGACTCAGCATGTCCTTTACCAGGACCTGACATGTATAAACACTTCATAATAGCCTACATGTGGCAAATTTGCCTTGGAGATAGGCTGCAAATCTAAGTTTGAACATTACTGTGTTTAGCTATATTTAGTGTAGTAATAAACAAGATGTTGCATGTTTTTAAAAAAAAAGTAAAATCGGGATAAAAGCAAAAGCGTCTTTCCACTTCTCTAGAACATTCCTACATAAACCAGGGTGTACCTCAGTCATTGTAACCAGGGAAGTTCTTAATTGAATTCCAACACAAAGGCCCGCTTCCAGACTGGCCCCTACATACCTCCCACTCAATCATGTAGTGTAACTCTGTGGTTTCACACGTGTGGCTTTGGAGGGTCTCTTAGGTAAGGAGGAGGGCAAAATCCACACGGGGAAATTATGTTGGTTACAGTGCTCCAGTACAAACAGTAAAAAAAACAGTCAATGCAGGAAGTAAGAAATAGCACAATATATAAAAGTTACTTACTGATAAATATCTGAATAAGAAAAAAGAGCATGTGTAAAAAGGGTATAGCTATTGCGGTATACAGTGTGTTAGGTGGATGAGTTGTACAGGGAAATGGCTACAGGCAGGAATGATTTCCTGTGTTGTTCAGTTGTGCTTTTCGGTAACCTCAGTCTCTCACTGAACGTGCTCCTCTGACTGACCAGCATGCCATGGAGGGGGTGGGAGGAATTATCCAACATTGTCTTTAACTTGGACAACATTCGCCTCTCCGACACCACTTTAAAAGAGTCCAGCTCCATACTCACAAATTTGCTGGCCTTGCTGATCAGTTTATTGATTCTGTTAGCATCAGCAACCCTCAATCTGCTCCCCCAGCGTCAGAATCAGAATGACTTTATTTATCCCCAAGGGGCAATTAAGAAACAACAGAGCAGCATGGCATTAAAGATAAGGAAAGGGCGTACACAGACAATAAGAATTCAATTATAAATACAAGAATATACAGTATGTACACAGTTTTTTTTTAAATAAAGTGGCTGAGTAAGTGAATAAATAACAGTTTGTGAATAGCATGCAACAGCATAGAGGTCAGCACTGGCCACAACAGACTTGCAGTAAATCCTGAGCATTGTCTGACAGATGTTGAAGGACCTCAGTCGCCTCAAAAAAATAGAGACAACTCTGGCCCTTCCTGAAAAGTGCTGTGGTGTTTTTAGCCCGGTCCAGTTTATTGTCAGTGTATACTTCTAGGTATTTATAGTCCTCCACAATGTCAACATTGACCCCCCGGATTGAAACAGAGGTCAAGGGTTTCCTGGACCTTCTGACATCCCCAATCACTTCCTTGGTCTTTGCCAGGTTGAGCTGCAGATGATTCTGCTTTCACTGACAGAAACAGAAACTTTCAGTCATTACAGTATATATTACTAGAAGATTGATCTTCATTGATCACCTGACATCCATTTAATGCTGCGCATTAGGACCTGGATCTACTCTTTTGTGTAATAAGCAACAGAAGCACCATGGCGATCGACTGAGATTTGCCAGAAGACCCAACCTTGCTAGTCTGTTACTGGTGCCCCATTCTCTTCACAAAGAGAGAAGAAAGAGCTTGAAGATGCTGTTGCTAATTTCTGATGCTGCCTGCAAAAGATCTGCAATGACCAGCTTTGCAGCACTATCCAAAGGGACCCTGAGCGCTGTTAGTTATGTGGATGGAATCCTGAGACATTATGCTGGTGCAGTGGACTTGGGTTTTTTTTGTTGGGATTTTTTTTTGGGACAATGGGCAGCTTCATGTGACCAGAGTGTTCAAGCAGTTACTATATTCCAAAGACATTGATGCCATTCGCTGACCCTTAGTTTTTCCCAAATCTGAAGCCTCTGGGACATTATGTGTTGGTGTATTTCCCAAGCACCACCCAAATCGTTCCACAGACTGTCCAAGAGCCCCCTGATCACCAGAGAAAAATCAGTCGTAAGATGAGGAGAGAGCAATGGTCTGTGGTCACCACCTGTACCACCTGTTGTTGTTGCCTCTCCAATGCAGCTGATTGATTGATGGACTTACTCTTCTTAACTGGCCAGGTTCCCTTAAGATTTATTAGCAGTGGACAAAAACTAGGTGTTACACCTTCAAAGACTGTCATTAGTAAACAGCCATCAAATCAATAAAGGCTCAGGCTTTATAACTCACTCCAGTAGGCTAGTAGGTTACTTAATGTGGCAGAGCTGCCATGTAAATGTAGAGAAGTGAGATGGTGCAGGGCATGTTTGGATGTGGGCCATAGACAGCAAAGGCTGCACTGAATGAAAGCAATGGCATGTTTGTTCCTCGACTGAGGCGAGTAAAATGAAGACAGTGGTTTTTCTGAGAAACAGATAAGGAGTTGTGGACACTGATGTTCTCCCATCCACCCATCGTGTCCAAAAAACAACCTGTGGGAACAAGCCAACAAAATCACAAAGCAGAAAAAAAAACGTAGCTCAAGCAAACATAAACAAAATGGTGCAATTCATCACTGACTTTTCCCTTATTATTTATGTGCTAATACACCTTCATCCTTACAAATTCAGACAAACATGTTGTGGACGATGACTTGGCAACAAATAAAGTTTTATTCTGTTTAGAAATCAGTCATGTTGATTATAAGATTTGCTCTTTTCTGACAGGATAATACTTGCATTGGATTGCACCTTGATATTAATGTACATAATGGGGACTATAACATCTATCAGCTGTCACTGTACTTTCCAGGGTAATTGCTCTGTTCTGTGAATTAGTGGCAGAAAATCAACAATCGGAGCAACAAAAGCAGACAGTTAGAAAAACACCACGAGGCCATGCTCTCAAAGTTTGTAATTTCACTTGCTGAGTGCAACGATATTATTCGTGACAGGAATGAAAATATGCCCTGTGTTCTATAGCCAGGACTCGTCCTTTGGACTCATCGATTGCCTCTTGTTCTCCTGTCCTGAGGTGATCTTTTGTGGACAGCAGGTTCTCAGTGGTTTTGCTGACAACACTCTTTCAAAACCTTCTGGATGATGTTAAGAAAAGACATAGTCATCAGGATAAAATTCAGTTTCATTTTTTTTCTTAGTTCCTCTAAAGTTTCCATTTGTTTTATGACTTTCACCAAACTACATACATTTATATCCCCCCTTCGTTCTTCTTAAACATGGCATTTTCAGTTTTGTTGTATTTATTTAGTTCTGTTCTCTTCTCTAAGTCATGACCCCGTGGTTGGGTCCAGCAGCCAACAGGCATCTAGGTGTGAGGATGTGTGGTGGAGAGAACCAATGAGGGTGAGCCAAAGTTCAGCCGGGTCACCGGGGCCAGATAGACTCTCTGCTACCGGTGCACTCTGATGTGTGTACGCACATGCAGGACCGGGCATGTGCGCGTGGCTGCCTGCCATGCCTGCGGTGTCCCTCTGACGACTGTGTGTGACTATGTTCATGTGTTGTGAAACAAATGGAGAGTGTGTCTCCTTGCACGATGTCCCCATGCTAGCGGCTTAATGAGCTGGTAGCTGGCAGCCAATCACGGTCACCGGCAACCTCCGAGGTCACACCAAGGCGCTGTGTGTAAACAGCGCAGCAGTCACTCCCACATTTGACACACTCCTGACAAGATGCGCGCACGCACACACACTTTATCTAGAGGTCATGGTGGTTAGGGCACAGTTTTAGCAGATAAACATGCACAGATGATTACATGCAGACAGTATCCACACGAGTAGACACACCTTCCTGACGCACCACTATGTGTGTTTGTGTTGTGTGTGCCATCACTGTATCTGAGGCGAGGAGAGACAGAGACAGCAGGTTTCATTGCATGTGAGTCACAGAGAGTCTAATCCAGCTGACTGCACTTGCTAAAAGGATTTACACACATTTATTTGTGTATAAATATCTACAGAAAGAGTGTTTAAATATCAAAAGTAGGAGTGCTTACTCCCGCAAAAAACCAAAATAAATCAGGGTATTGCTTTTGTTAAAGAAATACACCTGAAATGCACAGTTTGAATAATAATTCGCAAACCAGTACATCAGGGAGTCTGCTTGCTTGGAGTCAGATTAATAGTAAATATCTGTGGGCTGTAGAAAAGGGTAGCTGTGTGTAATTTTATTCAGAATGTGAAATATAAACAAACAAGTTATGCAACTTTTACATGATGAAAGTAACTACAGGATGCTGATGATCTGGGTCACTCTTCTCTGCAATCATCTCTGCTTGACTAAAATTCAGGACAAACACACACCCGTGATCTCTGAAGCTTCACATGACATTTTTATTCCCATGAAGTCAAAGGCTGCTGGCATTTCTTAAATATGCACAAAAGACAAACCAAACCAAGAGTTTTTAGCACATAAACCAAAGTAGTGAAGAGAGTGAAACAGTAGGTAAAACAGTCTCTTTGGTGACAATCTTGTGATGCAAATTTTGTCACAACCGTTATCACTCTGACACAAGGTTTTTACTATACTTTATACCAGGGGTCTGGAACTCCAGGCCTGGAGGGTAGGTGTCCTGCAGGTTTTAGCTGTGTCCTTGATCCATCACAGCTGATTTAAATGGTTAAATTACCTCCTCAACATGTCTTTGTCACTACCCGATCCGTACCGGACATTTGTCACTACCCGATCCGTACCGGACTTTTGTCACTACCCAATCCGTACCGGAAACCCGATCGGTACCACGCATGTGCGAAAGGCCACTACTTCCTGTCGAAGCAGTTTACGACAGTTACGGTTCAGAGTATCTGTTAAAACATTAAAAATAATAAGTACTTCGAAAATGTTTGCAGTAGCAAAACATTTCAATATAATGTAGACAAAAACGAAAAAAAAAACACAGTTACGGATCGGGTCTACCCGATCAGTACGCGCATGTGCAGATGCTCTCTTCATCTTCTGTTTGGTTTAATGGTAGTCTACTCCCCAGTGTACGAAGTTAGCGCCACCTGCTGACTGAGCGAATGAGCCCTATTGTAAACTGAACTAGCGTCATTACAAATCGTGTTTGTGTATGTGTTAAATTATATTTAGTAATAATCGAGTGTGTTTATGCTTGTCTGTGTGGAAAAGATTGATTAG
>VUQR01011460.1:0-17843 GCA_015108515.1 Hemichromis elongatus
CCCCGCCCCCCACACACACACACACACACACACACACACACACACACACACACGCACACACACACACACACACATACACACATGCAGTTGTGTTTCCATCACTTCAAAGGGCATTGCACTGACTCTCACTAATTTCCTGGAGACTTACCTTAATCTCCACCATAACCCTCAGTCTTAAAACATGTCTTCATGCTAAAATTTGATTATTTATGTTTTGGAAAATGCTTTTTGAAACTAAAAGAAAGTTACAACTGTATGCCTCTAAAGCAAGATGAAAGTAAACACGCACAAAAAAACGCACACTTGGGTGATTGCCCAGGATTGAAGTAAAGTCTATATGTCAAGCTGCAAGATTGTTTAAATGTTATATGACATTTTAGATTCAGCAACTGGTTCGTGTGCACATCTAACAGTGAGCGTCACTGCTTGGTTTAGTCATTTCTGTGTTTTAAGTTATATTGGTGGGGTTATTCGAAACATCACAATGGCCCGCTCAGTCAAGACTAATACAGTACCTTGTAAAAGTCTTAAATTACCTCATAGTTCTTTTAATTTTGCTATAATGGAAAATGAGTGCAGTGATTTATTGTAATGTGACAATATCAACATAGCTTAAACTCTATTAGGCAAACTTCCTTGTTATTTCTTTATGTAGTCTTCAGGAATAATTCTTGAGCTTTTTTAAAGGATATTTAAAGTTTTTCTTTGCATGTTGGTTGCCTTTCGTTCTATTCTCTTTTAGCACGATGCCACGCCACTTCAAAAATATCGATGGCCGGGCTCTGGTGAGGCCAATCTACGACTGACGGTTTGCCACCGTGTGTTTGTCCATCTAGTTATGCTTCTACTGTATTGCAGAGTATTTAGGATAACTGTCATGTTGAAAAATGAAGCTGCTGCAAATCAGATGGTTTCCAGATGGTATTCAATGGCGAATCAAAATCCCACGGTACCCTTCCGCATTCCGAATTTCATCAAATATTACAAACCAACACCGCTGCCTTCAACAAACAGTAGATGAAACAACTGAAAATTGAGACACACGTCTCATGTTCTGTGTCAGGTCTTTGCTGGATTCTTTCCTAAGGACATACGTTTACGATACTGTTCTTCTGTTGTAGATAGATTTTAGCCATGCAGCTTCTTTTGTCCTCCACTTGTCTAGTTTCCTATTTTTTAAACACACCATGCTATGACATGCAAAGTTTTCAGCAATAAATCTGTGAGAATCATCTGTGGAGAATATGAACCAATGCCAGCTAGCTTGCTAGTAATCAACAGTACTGCTAATGCCAGATGCCCAAAACTTAGAGATGTTTACAAAAAGTGAAGGTCAAACATTGTTGCATTTTGGAAAGTTTCCAGCTTTTGATGTTCAATTAGACATAATTAATACTCTGAAATGTTAAAATTCACATAGCATAAAAGTAAGCCTGTAGTGCATGTAGTATCAAACACAGCTGTGTGTTATTTTTTCACTAATAAATATCATAAATACTAATAGGTTCCCAGTGACTGTACATGCCATATTTAAGGTACATTTGCCTTAAATATGGCACATTTGCTAATTTCAACTGGCAGCATTAAACTGTTTCTGTATTAGCCTGTGTTCCTTGATTGACTTGTGTTTACTCCTGTTGTTCTCACATTGCAGTTGAACTCTCATTAGCGACATTTAGCATTTAATTTGTGCTACATTGTATAATATGGTGTGCCTACACTGTTAGTTATGCTGTTTGGTTTTCAGTTTGAAAGGAGACCTTAAATAAATACTAAACAAACAAAGAAGCTTCTCAAAGTTGTCATATTTTTAAAAGTTGTACCTGAAATGAGAAAGTTGATGTTCATCTTGAAATCTTTTCAGGGATTGGAGATCTTCAATTTTTTTCATTATTTAACTAAACTCTACCATACAAAGGCATATTGATTTTTCTAAATATTATAAATTTGAGAATTAATAAAACAAATGAAGAGAGGGTTAATTTCAGTTGTTTTCAATAAGTGGACATGACACACATATGCAGCCTAATGAAAAACTAAAAGCACCCCCACCAAGTAGTTAATAGCTTGTAGAACCACTTTCAGCAGCAATAACTTGAATTATAACTTTAATAATAATTAAAGTAATTCAGAAAAAAAAAACTATTTTTACAACATTGTTTCATTCAGTGAGGTTTAAAGGCATTCCTTTATTCAAAGCTCTATTTTGATCCTGTGACAGCATTTCGGTCAAGCTGAGGTTTGGACTTTGGGTCATTCAGACATTCTCTTGTAGATTTGTTGCTGTGCTACAGTGTTCTGTTGATTTACCCAGTGTAGTCAAAGCTATAACTGTAGGACAGACCTCACATTTGACCCTTGAATACTTTGGTATACAGAGGAGTTCATGGTTGACTCAGTGACAAGGTTCCCCCAGGTCCTATGGCTGCAAAACAAGCCAAAATCTTCACCCCTCCACCACCATGCTCGACAGCTGGTCAGAAGTGTTTGTGCTGATAGGCTGTGCTTGGTTTTTCCAACCACGGTGACGTAGATTATAGCCAAGCATCTCCACTTTGGTCTTGTCTATCCAAAGAATGTTTTTTTCAGAAGTCGTGTGGATTGTTCAGATGCAATATTGCAAGTCTACATTATGCTGTTTGGTTCTTTTTTCGAAAGAAGAGTCCTCCTCATAGCAATCAAATCAAGCCATACTTTTTCAGATTCTTTTTAATTGTACTTTCAAAAACTTTAAAACTTGTTAACTGACATGTTAACTGAGAATTGTAGAATCTGACATGTAACTCTTTGGGATTTTGCAATTTCTCTGAACATTGTACAGTCTGACCTTGGGGTGAATTTACCTGGGACATACACTACTGGGCACATTGTGGCATTATGTTAACACACACCTAAATACTTCACACCAGCAAATGGCCCCAAAACCTTTTGTATAGAGGCGCTCACACTTGCTGATAATCAATTAATTGAGTGCATTTGACTAGCAGCATC
Organism: Hemichromis elongatus; assembly: GCA_015108515.1. NCBI lineage: Eukaryota > Metazoa > Chordata > Actinopteri > Cichliformes > Cichlidae > Hemichromis > Hemichromis elongatus. The sequence goes on from VUQR01011460.1 coordinate 2,992, forward strand.
AAGGTGCTGCTTTCCCTATACATTTCTGTGGACGCTGTAATAGTGTTCTTAGTTTTTCCCAGAACTGCACAGTCCTATAAAAACTTTTCTTACAGGACTGTATCTGCAATTAAAGACTTCTACTAAGTGGGATTCACTCAGGAAAACAATCCAGGCAAAACAAACAGTGGATATCTCTAAACAAAAGAACAGGAATGATGCTTTTATTATGGAGACTTACGCTGAAATATTCACCTCAAGAAATCTGTCTGGTTTGGAGAGCTGCTAATGAGATGTGACTCTGATGTGACGCCTGTTGATTTAGGAGCTGTTTGTGTTATCTTTGGTTTATGGCCATGCAGTAAAGCTGAAGGTGTGGAAGGTCAGTTCAGCCACCTGGCCTCCGGACAGCTGCTACTGAGACACATGCTGCAAAGAGTGTGCCTTACAGTACGCACCCACACACTCATACCCACCTTGCTCATTTTAATTTATGCACAGCACAAGTTTGTGCAATGCAGCAGACAGACACACAGAGAAACAGACAGAATTTTAAACAGTTTATTACGTGTATGTATTAATTAACCACATTAATCAAATCTGCTATGAGTTTCTCTTCAGTCTATGTTTGTGTGTTTTGCTTGATAATCACATCATTAAAAACCAATGATGTTTGTGTTTGGACTGGCACTGTCAACACAGTGGCTGGTTACACAGCTGCACTGAGACACACACACACACACAGACAGACAGACAGAGGGATGAACACACAGTGCCACACCAAAACACACAAACTTTAGAAAAACAGAAACTCCTCCTCCTGGATTCCTTTCACTCCCAACTGTCAATTTTGTGCTGATGCGATCTGTTCATGAAGTGTACTGAAACTGCACTGAGGCCCTGAGGTGTGTAAGTGGTTGGTTACCTTTGTTGTGATGGGTCTGAGAGGCTGTTGTCTATCTCAAACACACCCAGCCGCCAAGGCCCAGGGAAATGATCAGGAGGTGAATAGGATCTCATGAATTGACTGGTATGTTGGAAATGCTCCACTCTTCTGCCTCTCGAGTAAGGCGTGTCTGGTTTCACATGTTAGGTGTGAGCCATTGTTTGTGTAAGTGAGGAAAAAATTGTTCATTATATTTCACTTGAAAGATCATTGAAGGATAACATTTGCCTCAGTGTTTGTCATCTTAAATAAAAGGACATATCTGTATACGTTAAACCTTGCTAGTACTGGGTTGTACTATGTTGAAACGATGGCATTAAGCAGAGATTTTTTCTTGGGAGGTTCATCTACTAATACAAAGGGTGGTGGTTCCATCCCCAGCTCCTCCAATCTGCATGTAGAAGTGTCCTTGGGCAAGATACTGAACTGTGCATTAATCAGACAGTGAGTATTTGGGTGAATGAGCTTTTAGTGCTTAATTAGAATAGGAAAGTGCCATAGAAGTAGCAGTCCATCTCTCACTTACAGTAATGTTGGCTGCACATCCATGATGCCATGATGACATCCCAAACGATCATTATTGGACTGTGTTCTGGTGACTTTGGAGGTCATATGAGTCAAGCGAACTCACTGCAATATTTGAGAAACTAGTTTGATATCATATGACCTCATCTGAGCATGGCACATTATACTACAAAGGTTGGGTGCACTGTGGTCAAAAATGGATGGATATGGTTAGCAACAATACCTGGGTATACTCTGCTGTTTAAATGATGCTCAGCTGATACTAAAGGGCCCAAAGAGTGCCAAGAAAATATCTCTCAACCCATTGTCTCCACCAAAAGCCTGAGATGCTGATGGACGGCAGGATGGATTCATGCTTTCATGTTTTTCCAATCCTCTGTTGTTCAAGTTTCCATGTGTATTCCTCTGTTTCCTGTTCTTAGCTCAAAGAAGCAGCACCCAGTGTGGTCTTCTGCTACTCTAGGCTCTACTTCAAGGTTCAACATGCTGTGCATGCAGAAACACTCTTCTGCATATATTGGTTGCAACAAGTATTTATTTCAACTACTTGCCTTTTAATCAGCTCAAAGCAAGTCTGGACATTCTTCCATGATCTCTGACATCAACAAGACACGAGAACTGCTGCTCACTGGATATTTTCTCTTTTTTGAAGTATTTTCTGTAAAATCTAAAGACTGTTGTGTGTCAAAAATCCCAGTAGGTCAGCACTTTCTGATATACTCACACCAGTGTGTCTGACATCAACAGCCACATTCAAAGCCACTCCAATGCTCAGTTTGAACTAGATTATGTACATCCCTAAATGCAATCAGCTGCTGCCATTTATTGACTAGATAATAGAGTTAATAATATTTGAACAGTTGTGCATACATGTATTTACAGGATGCACCACAACAGTAATGACAGAGGAACAGTGTGTACACTGCTCACTACGAGTAATAACTGGGCATTCATGTACTTCTCAGGTGAAAATCAGCTTTTATTTGCTTATAAATCACACTGTGAATCAACATAAATCAACAAATGTGCTCTGTTTTATTGGTCAGAATAATTTAACAACATGCTGACAGACATTTCCAGTACATAATAAATATAATAAATACTGATTTACATGACTTTGTTTTAATTGGGTCACTGCTGATAAATATTGCTTGAAGGAAATTAGATTTCATGCTCAGCATCTGTCAGTTATTACTTTCTAGCCTAGCGTGAATTTTAGCAAACTAAATTGGCACGTGGACAAGTCACAAGTTTCTTATTAACCAAACCATTAAAGACTAATTGTTCCGATGGTTCTGTTAACACATTAATAATAATTTAATAAATGTTTCAAACACAATGCCACAAATTTGTATTGGTCGATTGAGAATAATTTGAGAACTACTTATACTGCTCATCAATGATTTCTTAATTATGAACACATTCATGATATGTCTGTCACTCATTCTACAGTAGTTGTTCTCAATTTTATGGATAAATTTGGATAGTGCTACTCGACAACTCTATGCACTGTAATCACTGTAGACACTCTGGTGCACAGATGTATTTTTGAGCATTTGGGAGACACTTTAGTGTGAAAGTAGGGCATACATGTTCGAAGAGTTTGTATGAGCTGTTGTCCAAACCAGTTATGAAAGGTGACAAATGAAAGCAAATGAGCGTGTAAAGACACACTTAGTGGTTCTGCCCTTTCTTACCTCCACAGACGTGAGCAACAAGGGAGTGAAACTGCTCGACCTTTTGTTAAAAATAGTTGAATTGTTTTATGGGAATGACTCTGTCTGACCATTTGACTCTCCTCTGTGCATAAGGAAAGAGTAGGCCTTCAGCGCTGTGCTCAAAGATGCTTCAATTTTGGTAAAGCTCAGAGTCAAGCTCTCAAAATCCCCGTCAATAGAAAAGTAACCTGCTTTACCAGCTTAACTACAGCCACACCGCAAAACTACTTTTGTCTTCGCTTTCTATAACTAGAGGATGTATATGTTTTAGGAAAACAAAGAAAGAGTTCAGAGAGTTAAGAAACCTATTAAGTCTGCCTGACATTTTGTTTTAAATAGGCTTTTGTGATCGGGCTCCTTTGTTCGGGTTCAGTAAGTTGTCTTTAACTAAATGAAAATGAAAACGATAGTCACTGAATCAAATGTGTTATTTTCAAAAATGTGTCTTAAGTGAATTGTTTTTTAACAAAATCCATCATGTTAATGCAAGCTGTTTTTGCAGAAAACCCCTCTTTGGACAAGCCGTAGGAAAATCACAAAAGACGCAGCTGGAAATATTGAAAATGATGACAACAGAATTCAAAGTGAAACCCTGGACAAGCAACAATACGATGTATGGAAAGTAAAGAACCACAAAACAATTGCTGTCATGTAAATGAAGTTGGGAGCCAAGATTATAAAACAACCGTCTCAAACAAACTCATAAATTGGACTGAGCAGGTTTTTAAATGAAAGCGTTTGATCTGTGTATGTTGAACACTGAGAGCTTTTAGTGATAATATTTTCTCATTTTTGATGGAGGCGGTGTTTAGAGGTTTTTGCTCAAATCTGAAAAGAAAAGAAAAGAAAAGAGAAGAGTCATTCATGAAAAAGGTAGTTTAATAACTGGTTTAATCCAGTCAGTTTCCTTTGAAAAATGTTTCTCTTAGATCAGTGGTTAACCTGTCATCCCAGCTTCTCTCTACCTGGACTCCCTGAATATCTCAGCCATACAATCTCACCGTATTCTTAGACAGTTTAACCTCACTGCCAGTGAACAGATGAGGTTAACCTGTCGAGTCTTACCTGTGTCTATATGCTGAAACCAGTTGTTATATCTGAAGCAATGAGAGCAGAAGAAATTGAACCAGACATGATAGTCTTGCATTTTTCCGCTTGTGGTGCAACAATGGAGTCTCAGCCATCTAATCCTTTTACACAATGATCCCTCAGAGTTTGTGTGTTTAAGCACAGATACCATGACTGTGGCTTTTCCGTGAACGTGAACCAAAACAGCTCAACTGCCATTATCCTAAAATAGCCCGTAAGTACAAGATAAACATGTGTGTGAAACTAATTGTGCGTTATGCGGCGCTGGCTTGTTGAGGGGCATTGTTGTGACAACAGATTAAACATCTGTCTGTATCCATTGCTGAACCCTTTTTGAGATTAAAAGGGAAATACAATATATCCCGCACAGTATATCCCCTGTCTCGCCAAATTTTGGAAGATGTAGCCTAGATGGCAGTGAGAAAGTGGGAGCAGACAGAACAGATTATTATAAAGAACAGTAAAGGCCGCTGCTCTCTCTGAGCTAAGCAAGAATTAGGAACAATGAAGATTAATTCTCTTCATTTCTTTTCTCTCCTTTCCCTCGTTGTTTTCCAGGATGCTGAAGTAGAGAAAAGCCACATGGACTTAATAACCAGTGCCATAAAACACTGGTCTCTGACACACACTCATATTCACACTGCACGCATTCACACGCACGCACGCGCTGCACTGTATTAACAGCGTCCCGTGCTGGAGATATGTCATTGTTTTATCACGCTGTGCATAATCTAGGAACATGTCAGAAGATTAGTCAATGCTGAAGCTTTTTTTTTTTCTTTTTTCTTTCCCTCTTTAGCTGCCAAGTACAGAAAGACCTAAGAAAATCCAGAAACACAAAGAGCTCTGTGTATCACAAACCCCATGAATTGGGCCCAGCTTGATGCGAGAGTACCACACAGCACTACAGCAAGAAAGGTGAGTGAATGAGTTACGGCAGGTTGCAAGCTGCGTTGAGGAAAAGACTCCTAAATACTGACAAAGTATATGATTTCCTGACAAGGACGGGAATCTTGTTGCAGATTAAGCTTTGTAGACAAGGCCTGTTTTCTGTCAGATGCGAGGAATGATGCGTGGAGGTCTGTATCCTTTGAGAGTTCAGTATAAAGGAGTATCTGTAAATCATGAAGATCTTTGAAATGGTCCTTGCAGTACTATGCATGGCCTCCTGTGCTTGCACTCTAGTGTTATAATGTTGTGAAATCAAGGGCAGTTCCTGAGGCGCGACTGAGTCCCATAAGTAAGCAAGAGGCCGAAAACGCACCAAATTAGCAAACGGTGCTAAGGTTTAGAGGGAGCGATCTGACAGATTGGTGTTTTGGAAGCAACAGAGAAGGTTTAAGAAAAGGAAGGGAGCAGGGCAGAAAAAGGGAGGGAAAGAAAAATATGAAGGTTCCTTTGGTGTAAAAGGGAACAGAGGCGAGAGAATGAGAGGGAGGTGTGTAGAAAGAGTAGTGTGGGAAAAATCAATATGCTCTCTGGAGCGACTGGAAGAGACAATCAGTCCTGTCTGACCCTCGTCTCCCCTTGGTGTCAATGTGTGCGTGTATGTGTGTGTGTCCATGTGAATGCATCTCTGTGCATTTTTGTGTGTATATTTAATTCAGAGATGCCCGCTCATACATTAACTTTGAGTTTGAGAAGATTCATGTGTGTCCCATGCGTGTCTGTAGTTACATGCATCTGTATGTGTGCCCCTGTTTGTCTCGGCTTGTGTTTGCTGTCCTCAGCTCAAATAAGTTTTATTGGCACGACTGCTGAGGGCAGGAGAATGATGACGCCAGAGAAGCTAATGGGATAAAAGTTCATTACTTTCCCTCTATCAGCTTTATGAGACGACAAATCGAACAAAGACTCTGAGCAAAGTTGAAATAGGATGAGAGTGCCACAAATGGACACTCTATTGGCTTTATCAGGTGGCATATGAGTTGATTTTTGCTTACGATCGCTCGCAGTCACTTTCTTCTCACTCCATCTACGTTACTGCCATCTTCAGGGTCACATTCACTCTCAAGCCAAAGGCTATAGGCCAGATTTTCTCAGATTGTCCCAAGCTACTTTGTGTGAAATGGCCTTGCCTTGATAGCTTTTATTATCAATATAAAGAAGAAAGAGCTCTTTTGCTTTTCCTCCTCCATCTTAGTGTGTGTGTGTGTGAATGGTTAGTATTTCTGCAAGCCTTGAGGCTAGCGTCTTTCACAGGCTGTCCACTCGACGTTTGGGGTTTATAAAGCTGGTTCAACCCGCCATTGTCCAAGTTCCTCTACTGAATTCACTTTCTCCATCTGCCCCCAGGCACCTCTCAGGCTGACGGGGTTCGCAGGGGTAGATGGATAGATGAAAGAGCAGACAGGAAGAATATGACTCCTTTGAGAGACAGAAATTTACCAATCACAAAATCCACTTTTCTCAATCTCTCTGTCAGTACTCTGCCGCTGTCATCATCCCATCAATTCTTTCATCCACACATCCATCGCTCTGCCCTCCTCCTTCTCTGTCTCTCTGCTGCGCAGTTGCAGGGGGTTAATTGAGGTCTGAGCAGCAGGGAGTTATTATGACACCTTTTTAAAGAGGGGATATACACACACATACATGCAATGTGAATGCAGGCGCACACACGAGCGCGCACAGTACTAATAAATAATAAATTTCTAGAAATGGATGTAGAAATCATTTTCTGTGTTATGCAATGCAGCAGCTGTATTGTTAGTGCTTTATTCTTTGCATATCTTTATGTATGCAGACTTTATGTGTGTGTTTGTGTGTCTGGGGGTGATGCCAGATTTAATGATGGTTTCCACCCTTTGGAGGAGGCTGCCTCACCCGAAATCAGAAACCAACTGAATAAATCACACAATTAATCCAACAAGTCAGTGTGGTGTATCGGAGCACTGCGCACACAAAGCAAAGTGGATTGACAGGTGTGTGTATGTGTGTGTGAGTGCATGCATATGGTGCACGCACTCACTCTGCATGCTCCGTTAGCAGCAGATGGTAGGCTGGTGGTCTGTTGCCAAATTTACTGTGTGATCACATGCACCCCCACATTCAAGTAACACAAATGCCCCTGCAACTAAACCAAGACGTAAACAAACACTGCGTCCGAGCGCACGCGCTCACACTGGCAGCTCGAAACAGGTGAAGAAGACGATTGTGGCTCTTTTTTTCCCCCCACTCTCCCTTTCTTTCGCCGCTTCTCTTTTAACTCTTTTAAAATTCCCATTGTGAAGTCTTTAATGTGAAACAGTGGCTGTTGTGCTGCTGAGTATGTGAGTGTGTGCCACAGTGAAGATGTTGATTGAAGCTGAAGTTTAACAGTGGGAAGCTTTACATCAAAGACTGATATTCACCTTTCATATCCTCTTCTTTTGAAGCACTAAGACACACACACACACACACACACACGCACACACACACACACACACACACACACACACACACAAACACACACTTCATGGGAATAGGGAACCAACAGTTTCGCTAAATCAAATAGTGACATTTGCTTCGAACCTCAGCCGAACCAGCACACAAAGTCTATGCATGAACACACGCACACGCACACACGCATATACACACAGAGAGCAGATAAGGGTCTCCTACAGGGCTTCGGGCCCCTTTTGGCACACATCAGCTTCCACAGAGCACTCCCCATGCTTTAGTACAATGAACACAATATATAGAAGAACACAAACTCTCCCTTGCACACACATGTGCGCGCACACACACATACAGACACACACACACAGACACATACACACACACACACATTTGGCAGCAACAGCATCGGGCAACAGATGCTTCTGAATGAGCCCCTTTGCTGGGCATGATTCATAATGTGGCTATTCAAAATCACTTTCAACACATTCATAACCACTTATAGCGGCCTATGAATATTCACAGCTCAGAGGCTCTGCTGTACACTTGTGCTTAATGGGATCTAGGCACGGATGTATACAACAAGTCATACACAGGTGCATACAGCTAAAGCTTGTTCTGCTCTTGATACTTTATTCTTTAACTTTTCAACAAAGTATTGTTAAACATGATTGATTAAAGGCAATTTAAAGTATGCAGATCAATTTTTTAACAAAATTCCCCCTCCTAATGTTCCTGCTCTCTGGAGGAAATTGCTTCCCATGGTGAGGCTGTATCCTGATGTGATACAAATAACTTTGATAATAGGTTAAAAAAGACGGTGTCCTAAAAGGACCCTTGAGAAATCCCCACCTCTCATCCAAAAATCTCATAACACTTAGAAAAAGTCTTTCCAAGTTTTCATCTCCTCTCCTTTGCTTATTGCTCCTCAAGGGATTTAGAGCTGTGCTCTTACAGTGAGTCATTCTTGGGCTCAAGTTTGATGCGATTTCCAAATATCACCCACTGAATTACAGGAGGTTCTTTGAGCTTCACCTTCATTCTTTTGGTAGCTCTGCAATCGAGACTTGAATGAGAGTCTCGAGAGAATAAAATGTAGAAAACCACTGAGGTCTTACCAATAACTTAAACAGCATTTTCTCTGCACCGCTTGCACAATGATCACACTTTGTAAGACTGAGATTAGTAATGTCTGAGATAGATAGATCTTCATCAAGCCCTAAAATTGAAGGTGAAGTAGGTGTGTGTGGAGCTTTACTGTTCCCTGTCCTCATATTTCTAATGATCCCAATCAAATCCTTCAACCATGCCCAGACATTCCATTTCACAAATTTGTCTGCAGCTTATTTCAATTTCAACATCTACTGGTTATATTTTGTCATTTTTACATTAAACCAAACCCAACTATTTCAACTTGTGGGTCTTAATATAAATGAACTTTATTACTAAAATATGCTGGTAAAATTAATGATTCTATTGTTTAATACCTATTATGAGCTACAAAGTCTGCCATTAATTTGCATGTGCAGTGCAGTCTGGGTTGCTCACATTATGTCCCTGAGTTCTTAAGAGATTTTTCCAGTTATGGAAAGTAAGGGAAGTGATAGCCAGTCCCCAGTACCAGGTACTGCTACTGGTCACTACACCGGATCACAGAGCAAGCTCAATATGCAGTTAGGTTAGCAGTCTCCTCAGACAGATATAAATACAAGGAAGGCAGCCAAACAGTGGGCAACAGATGTGTGAGTAAGGGTTTTATGTGTTGGATTTTTTTAAGAGTAGAGGACGACCCACACGCATGGTTGAAATAGGGGATGTTTTCTCTCTGGTTTAACCGTGACTAATAACCAGGACTGATGCTTGAGGTTGTTTCCACATAGATTAGAGCTCTAGTCAGATGATGCTCCTAAAAACTAAGAATTATACTTTGGCTTATTGAGCATATGCATTGTTTTTAAGGACAAATAATCTAGTTAGTACATGGTTGTGAACAAACTGCATGTTCTAGATGTATAAAGTTTAGCATTACTTTGGCCTGTTTCTTATACATATGCAACATGTTTAACCCGATTTAGCATTTATGTACATTTAAATAAAGTCTCATTTATTTACTTGAAATATTGGACAGTTAGAAACATCGTTGTCATAAAGTGAATAGGTAGTCCTCATTGTAAACACAGGCATGCTGCAGTTTGAATGTGAAGCCCATTAACTCAGCAGAACAGGAAATTGTGTCCGAAAAGCTTGTGATCATGAGACTGAGGTCTGTTTTTCTCTTTTTCATTCTTTCTAATGGTTTCTAAAACTTTCTCTGACTAGGAAGTCTAACAAGGATGTCCAGGTGACTTTCAAGAAGAACTTCAAACCAGTGTTGAGGTCACATTTCTGACATTGGTACAACTTTAATTTTTAACCAGAACTAGACGTCATGAAAAGTTGGTAAGCCGATGGTCCAAATATTTGCTCAGACTATATTAAGTTAGGTAATCCTTAACTTGATCCTTAGCCTTTTATCATAAAGAGGCAGTTTGATCCATATGCTCATCTTTGTGCCACCCTTGGCTCGTCTTCATTTGGAATAATTTCTTGTGTTCTTTCCTCGTTGTTCACATTACACTCAGTTACATATATTTTTCACATTTTTATATGAATAATGCCTTGTCTTTAAGAGGAAGGGTTCCTTTTAAAAAAGTGTCACAAAACAAAATCTTGGATTACAAAGCAATGGTATTGTTTCTATGGTAACCATTAATGTCGGCATTATAGTGAGGAAAAATAATTTAAAATATATTCAATTTTACTGAGAGAAAAATTGACATGAGACATGCATGTAAAAGGAGAACTGATGATTTGTGATTAGAGAAGCCGATGGAGAAATGCATTTCTGTTGCATTAGGATAACTAATGTCACTTTAACCCTATCTCGCAGTACATAAATCATCCTAATTCTATCTCCAGACTGTTTGTTTCTTTTTTAGTGAGCAAGTTTTTGTCTTGATGGTGTTTCACCGAACACATGACACTTAAAAATTTGTTAACTGATTAAGTGATTTCTATGTGAAAGACTTAGATCTAATTGCTATGAAGGATATTCAAATGATGTTACTCTTGTCCTAAATATTGGCAACATTATCTAATGTTCACTTAGAAATGGAATCACTGATATCAACAAAACGATCTTCTTCCACCACAACGTGATGGCTGCAGTGTTGGGTACCAAGTCATTTGTCTGCATTAGCAGGTAAGCTAATCTTAGTTAATTTGAGAAAAGAGAAACCCAGTTTTATCTGCTGAAGTCTGCCACGTGACACCATGAGCACATTAATTATGAGTTGTCTGCCATTATTGGATGCGATACAATCACTGATTGCTAGGGAAAAATGTATATTCCCTGACTGGTTGGCAGTGATTCACAGAGGTTGTTAGTGTCACTGGGTAAAATCAGTTGCAAAGAAACTGTAACACCATGGTTTGGTTGATAGCAAATTGCCACAGCTCCCTGCAGTTTGCCTCTTTCTCTCCTGCTAAGTCAAACATTCGAAATCTTGGAGTAATATTTGATTCCTCTCTGGGCCTTGACTCACATGTAAAATCTTTGTCTTGTTCCTGTTTCTTTCATTTGAGGAACATTTCTAAACTGCCACATATGGTCTCCTTAGCTGAACTGGAAAAAAGTGTTCATGCATTTGTGCCCTGTTTACCAGCTTGGACAAATCATCTCTTTCTCGCCTCCAAGCTATACAAAATGCAGCGTGCTGACATTATTCCTACTTTATATTCTTTACATTGGCTACCAATAGAGTTTGTAATTAATTTTAAAATTCTTGTTTTAACATACAGAGCACTAAATGGCCAGGCCCCAGATTATTTATCCAAGCTTCTTACAAAATACACTGCTGCTCGTTGTCTCTGCTCACAGACTTTGTTTGTTGTTTGTTCCCCATACACGACTGAGAATGAAAGTTGACAGAGCCTTTCAGTCTGTGGCACCAAGGCTGTGGAACAGTCTACCGCCACAACTACATGTACGTTTGGCTGACTCTGTTAAAAACTTTTCTGTTTAAAGACTTGTGTTAATCAATGCGATTTTTTTTTTTACATTTTTATTTATATTTAACCTTTTTTATTGTTTATTTGTCTATTTTATTACTTAATGTTCTGTTTAATTTAACCTTTGTGTACAGTGATTTGTGACTGCCTGTCTACCAAAATGAGCTTAATAAACTTTTACTTACTTACTTCATTTCAGCTCAAAGATTAGCTAGACAGTGTTTCAAGACAAGTCTGTCACTTCCATTCAAACTATGGCTACAACAGTATGCTAGCAACCACAGCAATTACAAGGTTTTTGACAACCAGTTGGGGATTACACATTTTCCCCTCACGACCGGTAGTTTTGAAATGGTTGCTCAAGCCTTGATCCTACACTGACTTGATTGTCGCATGTCCAAAAATGGTGGACCAATCAATGTCATGTGATTAGTGAGCACATGTCTGCAAAACCTCAACAGGCCAACTATAAATATGACTGAACTCGGTGCATTCAAACATTGGCAGGATACTGTTTAAGGTAGTATGACTTTGGTGTTTTTTAATAAAACCCTGGTGGACCATTGGATTTCCCCTATTTTTACACAAACAAAGGAGAAGGTGACAGAAAATGAAAAAAAAAAGTAGCAAAACAATGTAAAAGCATGTCAGTAAGTTGAGGCACCATTTTTTGTTTTTTCTCTCTTTTTTTGGACAATTGAAACCAGATGAGCAAAGAGGTGATGAAAGATCTGGGAAAAGAACCATTACCCAATTAGCTCTCCTAAACAACCATGTCTCCACCTATCAGAGGGCTTTACCTGACAGCTGCATTACGGGAATCGGATGATGGATAGATAAGCTGGAAATACATAAAATTATGTTTTGAAAAAAATGCAAAGCTTTATTGAAATAAATTAGAAAATCTACAGCCCCCAAGAGTACCGAAGAGCTGACACCACACATCTCAGTAAGAGTCGCACACCCATTCCAGCAGGAGAAGGAGGGAAGCCCCAGATGGGATGCCCACGGCCAGGATCCCACAGGACCGGAGGCTGGCCACCCTGGTATGAGTCAAGAACAGGGTCCTAGGCGCCAAAGAACCACACGATGGCTCCCCCTGATAAGGAGGTGGTCCAAGCCACCAAGGGAGTGGGCCAACAATCCTAGAATTTCTACTGCATTTTGTCTGTTCCTTATATGTATGTGGAGAGTGTGCATCCGTGCATGTGTGTGACCCGTGTGTTGAGCACTACTGTGTAATCTTGTCTTTCTTTTGCCTCAATAACAAAATTCAGACCACATGTTTGTCAAACAATGAATTCAAGACTAGAACTGGGAAAGCACCTCACATCCCGCCCTTCCCTAACAGCCCTCCTTCCCTGCTTTCCGACCACCACCCCTCTGTCCGCCTCCTTTTCCTTCGTCCCACTTCATATCTCTCACCACATCCACGTCTCACCCAGTATACACTTATGTCTCTTTTCTCATGTGTCAGATCTCATCATTCACTCCCGAGGTTTTATCCCCCCGCAGCATGAGCACAGGTTCAGCTCAGCGTGAAGTGGATGATAGGAAATTGAGTTCCTGCTGAGAGTGTATGCTGTGACCTATTGACCTTTTGCCTCAATGAAACACGATGAGGGAAGTGCACAGTTGGTAAGGAATGCAAATGAAAGAAACCCTAATATTTGTCTCTGGGTGGTTGAAGGAGGATGAGCGGGAGAGAGGCTTTGAAGATGTCTCTTGAGAAGTTTCTGAGAGTTGAAAAAAAGAAGTAAAAAGGTAAGAAGGCGGAGTAGAGAAAAGGGAGGAGATAAATGGTGGGGAAGGCATAGCTGTGTCAGAAGAGGAAAGGGAAGGGTGGGGCTCTCACCTTTTTCCACTGCTGCCGCCAAGACATGAAGAGCAGGTGGCATTACCATGGCAACACCAACACAAATACCAGGGTCTGGTGTGTGTGTGTGTGTGTACTGGTGTTACTTATTATCTTGGGGACATCAGTTTCATTGGACGGTCCCATTGTGGAGACGATCCTACCTGGGTCCCCACAATATGAATCATTAAATTCAGTAATTTTGGAGTAAAGGTTTAAAATAAACTGTAACCAACTGTAAAAGTCCTAGATGATGAAATCTCTGAGGAAAAAACACTGCAAGTATCACGTTTTGTGTTTTTTGTAGTTCATGATTTCCTTCGGTTTTAAAAGTTGGGATTCATGTTTGAGCTCCATGGTTTTATCTTAATGGTGTTATTATGCATTCCCTTGTGCTTATGAGCTTTTTGTTATTCTGTGCCTTTAGTCCCTTGCTTAGCTGTTGTTGACAGTGGGTTTGTTAGTTTCCTTTTGTGATCCCTTCCTGTTCCTCCACTCCTGTCTGCGTGTCTGTCTTTTGTCCCTTTGTGTCAAGTTTGGATGTTTGAGTTTCTGTCTTGATGCTAGCTATTTCCCGTTTTATTCCATCACTTGCACTTTAGTTCTACTTCCTTATCTCTTCTTCTGCAAATAATGTCAGCTGTTCTCTCACTTATTTCATATCCCGTCATCTTGTGTGCATTTATTGTCTGGGTCTCCTCTTGTTCTTCTCTCATGGTTGTGTGTGTTCCCGTCAGTGACGTGCGGTGAGGTTCATGGCTGGTGAGGCACTGACGTTATCACAACGTTATCAGATTTACAAACATATGAACCCTACAGAGTAGCTTATTCACCATTTCATTGGCAACAGTTAACGTGTTTTGTTTAAAATTTCATATCAGCATTCTTTACATATACAAACTAGCATAGAAAAAAATAACTTAAAAAAATGTTATCGTCATACCTTTACTTATAAATGAAGTCCTGCTTCGATTGAAAGTCCAGTTTAGAAAATTCTTTCAGTTTAGATATGTAATCTTCTATTTTGAAAATAAGGCCAAGCAACAGGAAAAAATAACTGGATGGCTGCACTTCACTTGCTAACTGTGTACTGCTGTCAGAGTGACAGCTGCAGAATAATAGAATTAGTGACAGTGTCACTAATTCTATTATTCTGCAGCCGAGGAGTCATAATAAGAATCCCTGGGATCACCAACGCCCCCTGCCATGAGGCAGGAGAACTGCGTGCCTCACCTAGTGCGTCTCTTCGCAGCAGTTTTATGATCGCTCAGCACAAGAATACACAGTTGTTGATAAAAAAAAACAAAAAACACTG
>VUQR01011461.1:8687-29126 GCA_015108515.1 Hemichromis elongatus
AATCAACAATAAATAAAAGCACATTTTCTTTGTTATAAATATATTTTTGATAACTTTAAAGAATATTTGCATTTTCTTGTTTTTATGACAGGCGGTCTGATGAATTTGTTAAACACTGTATACAGCCTGCTGTAGTCATGTTCCCATTATTATGAATATGTTTACTTTTAGGCCTTTAAAGATTTAAGCTTGCTTATACTTCTAATGACTTATTTAACACTTTACTCGAGTCAATAAGCTATATGCTTATTTCACCACTTCTCATGATGACACAGCCTGTAGCTGTCCCCAGACAAAATAATCCCATTATTCCAAAGGGGGAGTACATTTTAAGACTTGGCTTCCAACTATTGTAATAACCCTGGTCAAAATGACTCTGTTTCTACATTTATTGTGATTGTTTTATTATAAGAAATGTGTGTGTGTGTGTTTGTGTGTGTGTGTATCACAGAAACTATTTGTGTCCGATCTAAAATTAGACCAGAGGATAGAAATGTCTAATGGCAACGCTGTATTGTTGTGAGCTTTAGGGAGTACGCTTTTTATAGTTTTAAATCTTTACAGGAAACACTACATGGAACAATATTCATAGTCAATTTGCCTCCAATCTTTTTAACCAGTCATGTTAATCTTTATGTAAGGAATGCACAGATATGAATGCAGTACAAACTGTATTTATTGATACCCAGACAGATTGTTTTTTTTTTTTTAAATAGTACAAGACACAAATGAGCACTGGGCGTCTGCTGTGAAATAATAAACAAATTTATCAATTTGAAAACTAGTAAAGGAACAAACATACAGTCATCATTGTTATTGCTCAGTTTTGTTTACTGTTATGAAAATAGATTCACTATTGCACCATTGGTTACAAAACACAGAAAGTCAATACAGACATTATATCCTATATCATTGTTAGCTACGGTTGCTTAGTTGAATTAGGCAACAAATGGCAAAGGAATGTCAAGCTCTACTTTTTGGTCACTTACTCTAACATATTTTTCAACATTTCTGCTTTTTTCCTTCAGGGATGTAATGGCATTGTTGTGCAGAGTATTAATGCCTTTTACCATCGAATTAATCCAGGACTGGATGTCAGATGTGAGTTTTTTGCTAGACATGTCAGCCCAAATATTTTGGAATTTAGCAGCAACAGCTTTCAGATATTCCACAACAACTCTGCAGACCTCTTCAACCGGCTTGGCAACACCAGCCAGAACAGGAGAGTTCATGGCATCGTTGTATGCAGTACTCACAAAGTCAGAAAGTGTCTCCAGATTCTGGGATTTTAGAGTTTGGAGAAGCTTCTCACTCTGTTGGATGGTAAACTGCATGATTGCTGATAATTTCTTTATAATGTCCTCCAGCCGGATATCTCTAAAGTTTCTCACAGTAAAAACCACTTGGTCCTGGATTTTCTTCAAAGCTACCAACATATCATCAAGAATTTCTTTTCCACTGACAATGCGATTAGAACCTGGGAAGGTGAACTCAATAGCCTGGAAGTAATCAAGTGCTGTTGCAAACATGGCAGAAAAGTACTCTGGAATCTTCTGGACTGCTTCTTCAGATACATCAGCAACAAAAGCAGTACATTTCTGATAGACCTCAAGCCCGGACAGCTTCTCTTTATAGCCAGGAATCTGGAACCTAGTCTCTCTCAGAAATTTAACAACAGCATCAAGGAACTTTTCAACTTTCTTTTGGTAGTTTTTGAGGACTGAAACAGTATTATCTGTGACAGCTGTTACAATCTTACAAGATTTTACTGATTCAAGGCTGTTAATAGCCCTCTTGAGCATCACATTACCCTGCTTTTTAGCCTGTGCAAAGGAACCTTCGAGGCTTCCAACTTGTTTCTTAACCTCATTGTATGTTATGACAGCAGATTCAGACACTATTTCCATGACCGCAGGCACCTGTCTCTTCGCTCCCAGCATCATCTCGTATGGCATTTCCATATTCCAAGTTGTTTGAAGGTTCAGCTTCTCAGAGTCGATCACAGACATCTTCAGACCCAAGATATCAATGTCTGTGGAGGGCTCAGACTAAATAGTACACATAAAACAAATAGGTTAATTATTAAAATGATATACCGTTTAGGTTGAAAAAAAATCAGCTTTTATTAGAAAGTGCATTGACTGAAATCGAAAGTGCATAGACTGTTATCTTACCGGGTAACGACCATAGAGTCTTGCTTTCACTTGTGCTGGTTGCTTAGCCTGCATCTGAACTGCAATGAGTCCTGCAGATGGATTGGAGATTGAGACAATAAGGCCTTCTTCTGGATTTCCGGTAATCTCCTCATAGATTTCCAAGGTCAGGTCGAGAATGTTGACCTTTGCTGTGTTTGTGATGGCGATAACTACATTTTCAGTAGTTAGGAAGATGGTGCTGTCATGATGTCCCTCTAACATTGAATGTTTCACATTGAGGAGAGAGGCCATTTTAAATCCATCCATTACATTCACATTGGTGTTGCCCTCAATCATTCCATTCAGGATCTCAAATTCAGATGTTGAAGAAGCGTCAAGTTTGATGGTGATGCTGTCCTGCCTTAGAATGCTCGTGTTAGTCTTGAGAGAGATCATCGGAGTCTTCATGGAGAACTCATAGGTCATGTCACCCATAACTGGGATCTTGATGCTCTGAATTTTGGGCAGGGTGATTTTTGGAAGAGTCACCTTGCGCAGGGCAGAGGGCACACGCAGAGCGGGCATTGTGATGAGGGTGAAGTCAGGCAGGGGAATTGTGAATGTTGATGTCTCAATGTTCATCATGGGAACCTTATAAGCAGGGACAGTAATAGTTTTAGGCAACTCAGTGCTATACCTGTCATACTCTTTCTTTGCTTTGTCATATGATGTAACGAGTATGGCAGCAGCCGTGTCCTTGCCAATGACCATCTTCTTGTGCAGTGTCTTGAAATTGGTGTTAATGGCATTGATGACTGGATCCATATTGATGTCAAAGGTGATCAACTCATGGTTCTTAGTGTACGTCAGCTTGGAGCTCATATCAAATGTTTGCTGTGTTGTGATTAGTAGATTGCCCAGACCAGTGTCTTCCCACAGTGAGTAGTCCTCCACTTTTGGTGTCTTCTTATTAACAAATGGCAAGGTCATTTCAGGAATGGTGATAGGCTGCTTCAATACATCAAGATTGGCGTCTCCTTTGATCTGGGAATACAGGTTAATTTCTGTTTCTTTGTTGTCCACCTCAAAGAAATGGGAGTATTTGTACTGGTTGAATCTAGCCAGACCTGCCCAACTAGCCTGCTGCACTTCGGTGTTCATGGTGAAAGCAATGTCATTCTGGAGATCTATTTTTCCAGACAGCTTTAATGGAAGAGCAATTTTGGCATTTCCTGTGTTCTTGGTATCAAGCTTAAGCTCATTCGGTGTGACCAGAGCAAGGGCTGAGCTTGAGACAGTTCCTTCAACTTGACCAACCAGCTGTGCACTGTGAGAGGCAGTGAAATCAATTTTCATGTCTTCAACCTTTGCCTCGAACTTGACTTCTGCAACGCTGTTTTTAACGAAAGGTGTTTCAGTCTCAGCCTTGACATCAACAACTATGTGGCTGAAAATGCATATTTCACCACCAACAACCTGATTCATTTTCAGAAAGTTGCTGTTTGTTGCTCCAGTGAAACTCACTTTGGCTTTATGGAAATCCATGACCACTGACAAGTCGCTCTTGTGGCTTGCCTCATCTGAGAAGTCCTGAATTGCATATTTTTCACTGGCCACATTGTTAAAGGTCAGTTGGATGGAGCCATCTTTAAGCAGGAAATCTACCTTTTCGTTAATGGCCATTTCACTAAAGATGTTAAGGGGAGGCATGTTGAGGTCATGTTTGTATGTAGTGACTATGGTGGTTGAAATTCCATTTTCCATGTTGAAGGCTGCATTGTTAACAAGCGTTGCAGAGTAGAGCTCGGTTGTTGCTGTTGCAGTAGTATCAGCAGAAGCTTCAGCTGTCAGACCATAGAAGGTCATTTTGCCCTTGTGGTCAAGTTTAAAAAATGACTGGTCAACCTTGATGACCTCAGAAATGGACAAATGACTCATCTCAGGCACAGATAAATGTGTACTGGCATCCACAGTGAAGTCAAGGATTCGCAAAGTAGATATAGTCTTTGAGATGAGGTTCATCTTGAACTCTGGCGTGTCAGAAACTGTTGTGGTGTTCTCCAGGTCAGCAGTGGTGGTGAGTTTATAATGTGGCGAGGTAACTCTGAACTCTCCATAAAGTTTTCCAAAACAGGGGATCTTGCTCATATCTGCCACTTTCTCTTTCAGCTCCATGGTGAGGGTGTCATAATCAAAGGACCTTACTTTCTGGATCATTCTCATAAAATAGTCACTCATGTCATCGATTAGCTGTTTGAAGTCAAAGGCGTATAGCTCATTCAGCAGCTCCTGAACAGGTACCATTATGTTTTTCATCACAGGCTGAATGTCAATTGACCCGAGAGCATCAAATGCATGCTGAATCTTTTCCCTGACCTGATACTGCTTCATAATTTTAACAATCTCATCCATGAAGGCTCCAACTTTTTTTTCAACTTCAAAGCTGGAGAGAATCTCTTCAATTTTGGTATAAATCACATGGAACTTGTTTGCAATGTCATGTTTCTTCATCCAAGCCATGATTGTTTGTTTTATAGATTTCAGTATGTTCATGACTTTTTCAGTGGGGAGCTTGGGTGTCAGGTTGGTGATGAAGTTTTCCACTGGGCTGATGAACTTTCTCAGGTCTTGGACAAACAGGTTGAAGTCAAAGTTGTCAATGGCCTCCTTTAATTCTGCCACCTTGAGCTGGAACTTGGCACTGATCTCATATCTGTTGTTGATGTCTTTCAGCATCTCAATGCTGTTGTCCATCAGCACCATCACTGTGCTCTTCATTTTTTCAATGACTTCGGGTAGATGCTCAATGAATGGGATCTGGAGCGAATGACTGTCACTGTTCTTGTCATATTTCACAAATCCAGAGATGCCGTAATTTTGACTGGTCTCACTGAAGAGGGGAGTGGAGACGGCTCCTCCCATTTCAATACCCATTCTTTCTGCATTGTTGTAGGCACTCATTTCCTGTTCAAAGGCATGCTCGTTTACTTTAGATGTCACCTTCAGTGCAACACTTTGCTCTTGGAGGCTCAGCATGCTGCTGAACTTGTTGTCCACATTTGTTGTAATGGTTGGCCTGCCTTCTAGTTCATGAGTGGTTGAAGCTCTGTACTCAAATGACTTTGTGAAAAGCATGGGTTGTGCTCTCAGGAGGAACTTGCTGTATAGTTCGCCACTCTGCTTTCCATACAGATGCATGGCACCATTTGAATTGAAAATGGAATCAATGTTCAGGGTGAAGGGTGCAGCAACAGTTGTGACTTTACTGTCCAGGTGAAGAGATGGTGAGTTGAAATTAACCGCATTGTTGAACTTCATGGTCAGGCCAGCAACCTCGATATCAGTGGTATGTGTCATTTGAGTTCCCAGGAGTTTACCGTTGGTGTTACACTTTCCAGACAGGACCATGTCAATAAACTTGATTTCATAAATGTGTTTGAGCTCTTCCTCTGAGAAAGCTCCCATCACAGTTCCAGTCAGCTCCAGGTTGTAGGGCTTTGCCTTGAACTGGGCATCATTCACAAAGCTAACCTCCATTATCTTCAGGTCATTTTTCACAACAACTGAGGCAGCAGAGCGGTCCATGTTGACTGTGATGTCATGCTTGTAAGAGTTGCTGCTGTCAAGCAAGTTGTCAGTTTTGGACTGCAGGGTAAAAGATCTCAGTGTAAGAGACAGTGCATTTGTGCTTTCAGTCCTCATCTCCTTGAAGGATCCAACCATGTTGTTAGAGAGGGTCAAGCCATCTTCATTCACTCTGAAGTTCACTCTGTTTCTGCTGTTAATGTCAAAGAGGTTAGCCTCAAAGTTGCTGTTAAGGTAGACTTGTGTGGTTGCAATCTTGCCTTCAATGTGGAGCTCTGCTTTATTTTCTTTAATGCCTCCTTTTGTTGTGAGAAACATGGTGGCACTTGAAGTGTCAACCGCACCATGGAAAATATTCTCAAATGTGAATGGACTGTGCTGGCCGGTTGTTGTACAGCTGGTGGTCAAGCTGTTGGTGTTCAGGGAAAAGGTGGCCTTGTGAGAGGCGAGACTTGAAAAGATGTTCATGGAGGCATCAGTGTTGACCTCCAAGCCAGAGGGATTAAGGGAACCAGTAAGCAATGAGTAGATACGGTTGTTTATATCACCAGCTTGATTCTCTATTCTGAGACTGGCCTGTCCTCTAGAGGCAGCAAACTCTATCTGGCTCTGAAGCATCCTCTCATCAGCCAGTGTCTCACAGCTGGACTGGATGGTAAGCTTGAGATGCTTGTACCTAAGGTTAATTTTGGTGTTGTGCACGATGGGGTCGCTGTTCATTTTAGTGTTAGAGTCAAACAGAAGCTCCTCTTCTGCATACGATGCCTTCATCTTGTTTTCAAGCTTCAGATTTTCAGACTTCACATTCAGTGAACTCTGCATTTTTGCTTCTTTCTTCGCTGGCTCAACAGAGAAAGTGTAGAGATAGGTAGTGGTAGCAGTCATGGGTCCAACAGTGAGCCTTCCATCTGTGTTAACATCTCCAAAAAGCTTTTTAGAGTCAAGGGTCATCTGGGTAGTAATAGTCAGGGAGGTGTTCAGACCCACAGGGGCAACAGCATGCACGTTGTAGCGGCCAGTTGACATCCAACTGTCTGTGACTGCAATGGTTTCCTGAACATTAATACCTGTGTTGATCAGCATGTGATTCAGGGAACCATCAAGAGTGAATTCCATCGTTTCCGCTTCCGTGTCAGTGATTTTGGTTGCTCCTTTAAAAAGACAATTGAAAAAAATTAACAATTAGTCTCAGCTTTTATGTGTTTTCTGCACTGTTCAACAACAAATTTATAGTTTATAAGAATAAAGAATAAAGAATTACCCTCAGCTGAGAAGGAGAGGAATTTGATTGGACTGTCAGCCACAATGTTGAATTTGGCCACATAGTTAGGAGACTCTGCAGTGTTGTTACCAGCAGATGCTGTTGCCTCCCACTTATAATAGTTGGTGTCGACCTTGGCAGCCATTTCCACCATGCCCATCAAAGGCAGGGTAAGGTCATAGTCAGATGGGATGTTAAAAGATGGGATTTGGATTCCTCGTGGGGCAAAATCTATGCCCAACTTCGGCATGGAAATGTGTGGAGTGGTGACGGTTTGAGGTATCCTCAGCTCCTTAGATGATTTGCCCCCAAAAGGAACTGGGATGCTGATAGTCAGACGGTCCTGGTTGAACTGGTAACTCAGTGTGCTTTCACTGTTGAAATGGTGAAAGTAGGAAACTCGTTAAAATGTTGAATTTATTCAGCATAAGGTTTGAAATGTCTTATTATCTTAATAACAATTATCAAGATTCTGTCTTAACATTTTTGCTTCACTTACAGGTTCATGAACAGGTTTTCAGGCACAGATGGCATTTCCATTGTAGCTAAGCTGTTCCTTAGTCTCGCCATATAGTGACAATCAGCTGAAACTTTGTCCATCCAGATATTGCTGGCCTGATGAAAACAAATCATATTTCTTACAATTCAGTCTGGAAAAACTAGAAACTACGAAATAAACATAGAGTTAGTATGAAATTATTTTTACCTCAATTCCTTTGTTGAGGATGTGTCGTAGTTTCATATCAGTCTTGACAACCCGCTGGTCCATAACGTCCTCTGCAGTCTTCCTAAGCCAGGCCTGGAGGGCCTTAGTGTAATGCACTGGGACTTTTGTTTCAGCATTCATGTTGGAAATCAGCTGAAGCTCAGCCTGCTCTTCACCTGTGACAGCAAAAAGACAGTGTTTTGAACTGTGCCTGACATGACCGGCCTTTGAGCTCCATTACAACTCTTCTTGAGCAAAATTACCATATTTGAACGTGACTGCCTGAATGGAGGAAATCTCTGGGAGCTTGACATCACTTCTGATCTCCATGGTGAGTCCCTCAGCTTTGCTCATGGTAGCAGTGACTGTGGCATCTGTCCTGAGAGAGGGGACTAGTAGCTGAAGCTGCAGCATGCCGTCAGTCATGGCCTGAAGCCTATGATTAATAACAAAAAAAAGCAGTTAATTTCTGTAACGAGGTCAGTGGAATTATAGTAAAGTAACTGAACAGTTAAAAGAAAGATTTTGGTGTGTTTACTCACTTGGCACGACCAGTCAAAGTGAGTTGAGGCACGTTCTTGTTGGAGAGCTCGAGAGTAATGGATTTGCCTCTGGCATTGCTATCTGTCATGCCGAGTTTGACGCCCGCCTCAACATCAAAGTCAGGTATGTGGATCTGAGTGGTGAAGACATTTCTGTTCCTGTTGTATTTCATGGTGACTGTAGCCTCAGTCGGCTGAGCACCTAAAGTCACAGAATCAGAAAAAGCTTGATCTATTATCTGTATAAATCTACAAAAGAAAAGAAGAAAAGAAAAGACAGAAAAGAAAAGAAAAGAAAAGAAAAAAGAAAAGAAAAGAAAGTGCAGCCTATGTAATAAAATCCGTGTCAAGAAAAAACTATATTAATACCTTCGGCTTTCAGGGTCATCATTGCATAATTAACCTTGTGGCGTCCGTCCTTTTCTTCGCCATAGGTGATACTGGCTGTGTACTGAGAGACTTCTTTAGTAGGCTCGATGTCCAGAGCAAACCTTGGGTAAAATTAAATCTTTAGTAAATTTTAATTTCTTCTTATGCAATTTGGTACTGTGCATCTATGATCTCATTTGCATATATCCAACTAAAAACAGCATCTCAGATTAGATCAAATCTTTTCTCTATTGTTGACCTAGCATAAATATAAGGTGAAGTAATGTGGTGCTATTTTGGCTATTCTTATCTGTATTTATCTATCTTCTTTTTAAGTGTACCACAATATGCTAAACACTATTCTGCATTTAATGGAAATATGTAACATTATCATATTGAAGGCATTTCCATTTCTTATTTAACAAAAAAACAGAGCAAAACAAAATAAAAACACATCTTACTCAGTCTCTCCATTCAGAGGGAAGTAAGGAACAGCTGTCTTGCCAGGAGCGTCACCATGAAGTATTTTTGTGCAGTATTTGACTCCAGAGAAAAGAGGGCTGCAGCTGGAGTCGGCCAGTCTGTGTGGGATGACTGTAGCATGTCCAGCACCCACAATCATAACTTTATTGCTATTTCAAACAAAGAATAGCAAGATTATTTTTAACATTTTTATCAAACATACAGAATATATGAAATGCAATATGCTCCCTGGTGGTAGTGTTCTTTATAATTATGCAGTCAATATCAAATAATACGATTCACTTGTATTACAAAAAGTATTTCAATTTTTTTTTACCTGATTCTCAAGAATTTCATGGTGCCCTGTGGAGCAGGGATGGAAAGCTTGACCTGGTTTTGCTCCATTGTGATCTTGGCATTGAGGGAGCTCTCATGGTATATGTTGGTGTGCATCTCAACTGAAGAGACAACAAATTCAGGCACATGGATTCCCATCTGAGTCATGAATTCAATGCCAATGGCAGGCATGAACACCAGCTCCTGGAAATAAAAGCGTATCGCAGAAAAATTAAAGTGGGTGGGGGAAAAAATGACAATGTCAGGATTAATATTATTGAGAATTCTACAAACATTTCACAGAAACAAACAATTAAAACGGCAACATTGTTATAACAATTGCTGCTTTTAGTATGGTAACGCAGGTTAATTACAAAAGATGGAAACTTTACCATGTTTGGAGTCACGCGAAGACCTCCCTTTGCACCAGGAGCAAAGGTGCCAGACAGAGCAAATGTCAGAGGCAAGCCAGATGCTGTTGACATCATGAATTTGTTGTCCATGAAGATGTAATGAGCGAAAATCTCATTCTGAGTGCTCGAAATCAGGTTAGACATGACCTGACAGGAGGAAATACAGTTAATGAATGCAGAGTAACAAATACAGTTTTTCAGTGGTAAAGAAAAAAAGATCTATATATGCTATATTAATGTGTAAAAGGAGTGCAGAACACTACCTTAGTAGGCATTATCCTCATGAAAATGTTTGCATACATCATTGCATTTTCAGTAAGAGACTTCAGTTCATTGCTCTTGATGTAGCCAAGCTCAGCTCCCATTAGCCTCAGGTAGGCCATGGCCTCTGGGGACTCTCGGTTCTGCAGGTCTCTTACCAGCTTGTTGAGGTTGCGGACAATTTCTATTGCGAGGTTTTCAGGAGCCTTAAGAAAAAGGGATCAATATGTTAGATATGTTGGTGTGAGTAAAAATGATACATTCACTCAGATTAAGAGTGTTTAACAGATGCAATTATGCAAGCGACGTACCTTTTGCCCCTCTATTTTCAGTGGAGCAACCCATTTCTCCAGAACTTCCTTGATCTTTGGTGACATCTGTTCTTCAGCCCAGTACAGAGCCTTGGACACTGTGTCAGGGAAGAATCCATTCTTGCCAAACAGAGCCTCAATGGTTGGCTCAAAGCCTTTTCCTTCCATGCCAACCTGCCAAAAAAATTTAATAGAATTAATACAAAAATGAAATAAGAGTTGTTAGGGTTAGGTCCCATCAAATAACATTAATCCCCATGAATAAAATTTAGTGTTAAAGGTGTAAAACTACAATTTAAAATAGCATTAAAAAAATTGCGCGTGACAAGCACTGTACATGCCTCCCAAATATCCATGCTGTATCCAAAAGCATTCAGGGTAGTTTCCAGCAAGACTTCCCTTGGCAATGTGCTGCTGGGATCGAAAATGATGTTGCCTTGAATTTTGGCAGCCATGCTCTCATGTGCCATTCCCAGCTCATAGTTGCGAGATTTTGTGGTGTAGTCATTGTGCGTAGAAACTTCTGTGTCCTGTAGGGCATCCATTATTTTCTCACCAAGCCTGGAGTAAAGGTTAAAAGTACATCTGTTAGCTTGAGTGTAAAAAGATGGGCGCTCAAATCGGCGCTATATTAGTACAGAACAACACATTAAGCTAAAAAATGCTTTATTCCTACCTTTTAGTCTCTGAATCAGTTGAGGAAATGATGTTGTATATGTGGGAGGACACAAAAGCCCTGATCTGCTCGTTCGGCTCATTGCTAAGGAGCTTCTTCACCACCTCAATGTCACTGTCCTCTGGGTTTCTCATCAACGTCAGGTAAGCTGCCAGACGTTTCTGCACAGCACCCTTGGGATACTGGCTGACCCTCTGGAGGTTGGCACGAATCTGGACAGGAAAACAATGTGAAAAAACAGTGACTTAATGGTCTTTGTAGCTGCAGTTTGTCCACACTATAAAACTGGGAAGCAAGGAGACTGTTCATGTAGAAGAGGAATGTGGTTAGTTACCTCATCTGTCACAGACATGCGCCTGAAAGCCTGGATGGCGGCCAGCTGCACGGACAAAGTGGTTGCAGGCTGTCTCATGCACTTGAGCAGGGTAGTCTTAATAGCAGGATCGACGGCCTCCATTGCATCTCCCATGTTACCAACAACCTGGAGAGAATTTAAAGCAAAGCAAATAAAGCAAACCATAAATCATGCAATTAAATGTTCCCATGAAAAATATTTATCTTTTTCCTTAGGAAATGTGGGACCAGTGTTTTTTTCCCCTCTGTGTTGTCTTGATACAATAAAGCTTTCGTAAATGAAAATTTATTCTCATTCACGTCTCGTTACCTACCCTTAAAGTCAGGAAAGTCTGGTCTTTGTCACCGGCACAATCTGCACCCAGAAGGGAAGCAATATATTTGTAGACAGCCGTGATCTCTGGAGTGACTCCCTCAGATTTATACAGTCTAGAGACAAAGATAGACATTACGGATTATGTATTAATTTACAACAGGTACCACAATTCAGTGTTGCTCCACTGAGGACAATGCCCTCCTGAATGTCATATATATGTTCACTTACTTCCTGGCTGCAATGCTCAAAGCATACATGATGGGTTTGCTCTGCTTGTACTGAGCCATTTCCAGCAAGTCTTTCACCATCAGGCGGGAAGGGTTGGGCAGCAGCCCCAGGGCGTAGACAACAGCATCAACCTCAACAGCATCCTTATCAAAGGTCCTGAGAAGGTTGAGCATGGCGCTGGTGCATTCTGGTGTACCACACTGAGCCAGAGCTTGCCAAGTCAGAGAGGGTGAAATGTCTGTCATCTCAACAATAGAGGAGCTCAGGATGTCACCCTTCAGGCCACGAATCTCTGACACCAGCTGGCGGAAAAGGCCGGCGCGCTTCTCGCCCTCGTTAGTCTCCGACAGAGAGTTCAGCTTCTGCATTGTGGCAGCGACAGCGTCCATGGTTTGCACCGGGGATTTGTCGTCAACAACATCCATTGGCAAGTACCTGACATTGTCCTCATCTGTACAGAAATAAAGCAGAATAATCTGGATGTTAGAGACACACGGAGAATATTTATATTACGTTTTTGTTTTTAATTTTTACAAAATTGGTTTTCACACAACAGAATCACTCACTGTGATCAAAGATTCTGTCGTTGATCTTGGCAGTCGCTCTCAGAGTCACAGTCTGCTTCACCGTAGCAGAAATTCCATATTCGTTGCTTTTTTCAGAAGAGGGAAATCCAAAAATATGCGTTAGATTTCAAAGAGCTGAAATATAATTCACTAAATTATTCATGATACACAAAAAGTCAAAAACGAAACTTACTCATGGGACATGGGTAGGAAGATGTGCTTCTCTGTGCAGGTTCCACTGGTCATGTGTTTCTTCTGATTGTCAAACCTGTAGTTACAACTCTGAGTGCTCCTGATCAGCTTGGACAGGCCGTATTTCTGACGGGCAAAACCCCCCCCCAAAAATCCATGTTTTGTTAGACGTTGGAAGAAAGCAGAATGCTAGGAAAAGTAGATGTACTCTATGGCATGACGTGTGAAGAAAAAAGGGATGGATGTTTGATTTGTTTATAATCATCCATGTAATCAGACCACATTGTTTTCCACTGAGGATGTAGTGCTGATATTTTTACTCTTGGCCTGAGTTCGTGATGACAGTGTTGTGTGAACACTTACCATGCCAGAGATGAGAGCCAGGGGACTTGTGTCCTGCCTACGGGCAGTGAACCAGTCACATCTGGACAGATCCCTGCTGACCGTCACATCAGTAGCAATGTCCTCTCTGTTGTTGACTTTGAAGTCGGTGGAGCACACTCCGTGCACGGTTGGCTGGAAATTATGAAGATGTTCAAAACAATTCAATATTCAAGCTGTAAGAATTGGACTTGTGGACGTGCTTCCTTTCCTTTAACTTATCTCTTAAATCAGGTAATCAATCATTCTTATAGATTGCCCCCCATTATGAGAGCAGCATATTTCAATAACAAGATAAAGTTATCTAGGACTTTGACCTGTTGATGAAGATTGTCATTGTTGGAACATGCTGTTACAACAGTGTATTTATCGCCTCTGACTGGGCCAGCTTATCTGCTCCTTGTGCAACTTATCTGTGCATGACTAAACAACAAACTGAATCACGCTCTACTTGGCCTGATTTAATTGCCAACTTTGAAGCTATGAAAATATCTAAAAAACAGAATAAATCAAGCAATAAACAAGCAAAGGGAGCTACCATTTCTTCGTTCTTCTCCTCTTCCATTACAGGCACCATGAGAGCAGAGACAATTCCTCTCTTGATGTTCAGGATGTTGACGGGCTCATCGTCTTCAGGGTACAGCTTGACATCTGTCTGTCCTTCGACTGTGATCTTTAGAGTGTTTCTGTTGACGTGGACAGATCATCATTTACAGCCTGCCATTCGGGTCACTCTTTGATTTCCTCAGTTACCCTGCATGCTAAATTCTGAGAGTAATTGACGAAAGATGTAAATCTTTCCTGCAAACAAGATGACTCACCTCGCCATGGCAGCTTTGAAAGCCTCAGCTCCAGCAGCGGGACGATACAGCGGATTGCCCTCATCATCAACGCCAACAACCTCACTCAGAGAGCACTCGGTTGTGCGGAGGATGAAGCTACAGGTCTGGGGCACATCAACCTCAACCTGTTCAGCAGAATAAACAGTTTTGTTTGGACTTCTTGTTTTACATTCGGGGTCATGAGATTGTTGGTTTTTTTCCCCTCCAGCAATGATAAGCTCGAAGACTTACTGTACAGGAGACTTTTGGGCCACTTTTGTTGTCTGTAGCTCCATTCACAGTGTTAAAGGTCTCAGCTTCATAGTCATACACAAATCGTCTGAAGTTCCTGTATCTTTTGGCCACTGTAAAGCATTTACAGCAATAGTTAGAACAACAACAGTCGGTTAATCGAATGCTAAACTAAAAGGAAAATTTCAAGGATAGCTCCACCAAAACAAAAGGTTTACATCCAGGACTTATGGAACTGAAGCCAAATGTTTAATGCGTAGTGCTCTATATATGTTTTAGGTACAATGGATATTTTATATATTAAGGTTTGCATTTTGATTTTCCTGCTTTATGATATTAAATTACACACAATAAAATTTTTACTTTTTAAAATGACAACAAAAAGAAACTTACAGAAGCAGGCTGGAGATGGTTCCTCAACATTTCCAACATCTTGCTCTGAAAAAAATGGATAAAAAAGCTGTCGTTAGAATGCAACAACACAATTTTAAATGACTGAATACAGTAATTATGCCACTTTTGGCTGCTTTTATTCCAAGTGTGAGTCTCCGTGCATTCGATTAGGCAGATTTTATGCCAAGCACGCTGTCTTATGCAAACCCTAAGGAATTTGTGTCTCCTACCGGGAGCAAACTGGGGATGTTTGTTTGGTGAATGTGGAAACCACAAATTAAATACATTAGTAAATATTAATATTAACATTAATAATAATAATAATGATATTATTTATCAATACCTTGCAAAACACTTAACACAAACTAACAATATTTACTGTTAATTTATTGTCGAAGTCTAATTAAATAGTTAAATAGTTACACATTTGTTTGGCTCTATTTTAAAAACAAAAGAGACATATCCAGTATCAAATATCGTCATCTCAAATTTGTAAAATACTTGTTCCATTTCAGAGCAAGTTGCCAACTTTTCCCAATGCTAACAAAAGCATTCATTACCTTTTTTTTTTTAAAAAAAGAAGATTTAAGTGAAATATACGTCTAAGATTTAAAAATCCACTGCCTTTAAAAAAAAAATAAAAAAAGTTATAGTACTCACGGGCTAGAGTGCATGTTCCCAGAAACAGCACAAGGCAGAGCTTGAAACCCCACATCATGGGTTAAGCTCCTGAAAGCCTTAAGGAAAGGAGAGTCCCCCTGTTTGTCTGAAGACTAATTCTTGTGCTTTCGCCTTTTGGCTTTTATAGCTTTCAAGAAATGCTGTATGTGATTGCAGGGACTTGCAAATGTGTTGCCCTGGTTCCAAAGTCTGAGCAGTCCTTGTGGCAGGTCAAAGGTAAAAAGACTGTCTGTCAGCACTGGGTGGGGGTGGCCAGTGATTATTCTAAATGACTGTTGTTTTATTATTTCTGGTTTGAGATCATCCTGAGGTCATTAATAATGAATGCTTATGCTAATGCATATTGTTAAAAAACAAGCAAAAAACTAAACCTCAACTTGTATCTACCAGATAATTTGTTATTTAGTTCTGTGCTACTTAATGTGGTAGTCAGTAATATGGTGGTGTACAACATAGATGTAGATTATATAGAGTACTCTTTAGCAGTACTAGGCTTATACCAATATTTATATGTTATCATATATCATTATATTTGAATACAATATGAATCAATTCTTACTAGCTAACATTTTTAATAATCATCATCAGTGTTGTGTAAATCCTGATCATCGTGGATCAATAACTTTGTTTGTATGTTGCATTCAAAGCTCAGGGCACAAAAACACTTGGCAGTATCAGGATTTTATTTTTCGTTAAGTTCAATACTGTGTGTCATCATTCTGAGAGGCAATCAGTTCACCTGAGCGAGCTAGGTTTCAGTTTTGATTTTACATAATTTCCTTTGGAATTAAACACAGTATTTCTAAGTCTTATTTGTTTATTTTAAACTGACTGTATAAACGACACTGTTCATCTGATTCAAATATAGTTTAGTGCACAAATATACGAATGCCTTCACATGCGCTCACCTTTGCCTCATACATGCCTCAAGCATGTGAACTTATATCGCCTGGTGCTAGTGTGCTCCTGCTTAAAGTTTGTTATCAGCATATATTAAAGCACGTCTCAAAGCATTATGACATGGTAGATAGGACTCTAATGGGCCTAACCAGTCATCAGAAGTACAGTGCATCTGCAGTGGTTCTCAGAGTGGTGGTGGGATCTCTAGGGTGGCACTTGGACATGCAGAGTAAAAACACAAAGTAAAAGGGATTATAATAAGTAATTTCACATATGAAAATAAATTAAAACGGAACCTTGAAGCTATTTCACTCAAATTCAGCTTGTGTCACTTTTAACAAGTTGTTTCCCTTTTCAGTGGGATCTGGGGTAGATGGTGTGGTGGGAACGTCTAGCATTTTGGTGTGACATCATTGTAGGATCTAATCTAGCATTAAGTTTCTCCTCAAAACAGGTGCAACACTGGGTGACCCACCCCCGATTTATTTATTTTTCAGAGTCTTTGAGTCTTGTAATAGTCTTTAGCCCCATCCATGGCTTATTAAACTGTTCATTCACAAAATAAGAAGAGTTTAGTTTTGGTTATTTCTAATTTGACTGAAATGAGTTACACTGAAAAATGGACTATGCAATATGTCCCACAGCAACGCATTCAAAATGTAATTATTATAATATGACAAACGGCCTGAATTAGTAAAGTGCTGTAGCTGTTTTTGAATGATACCATTGCCATTCAGATCACTAAAGGTCCAGTAATCCATAAACCTGCTTACCAATTTCTCATTTGCTGTGGTGCATTTGGGTGAAAGGTGTGACTATGGGAAGGTTTCATAGCTTCCTGTGGGATAAGAGCCCCCCGGAGCATCAGTCACTCCCAGTGGGAACCAGACTGACTGCAAATAAATCTCAGCAGGGGTTTCTCAGTAGTTATGGCTAACCTTTCACCTCCTAAGAAAGCCTAAGAAAACCTGTGAAAGCTTCTAGATAAGGATTACAGGAGAAGTGAACTCAAGATAAGTCAATCAGACACAAGGAGACTAGCTGATATTGCACAAGAGTAACATCGGCACTGTGCAAATGGGTTACAGTACAGTATGTGGACTTAGGGGACGTATGGGAATAGGAGAAAACTGTGAATTTTTGGGACTAACACTAAAGCCACTATTTAAATAAACCATTTCACTGATGCCTCCTGTTAATGTGCTCTTTATTTATTATTTTATTTTAATGTCAGAGGAAAAAGAGAAACCTTTAAAATAACAAAGCTTGTAAAGTCTTTCAGCTCTTTAACAGCCTATCTTTGTACTACAGTCATGTTACCACACAGCAAATCATCTAATTTATCAACAGGCCAGTAGCAGTGAATAAGATGATATGAGGTGACCAATCATTAGTTAGTTCAATGGAAAAAATCTGGGATATTTAAGAGAGTAGTCAGAAATATGAACTGAATCTTTTTAGTTGGCTTTTTTTATTTGCTCTAATCACTTGCAGTGTTATTATTAATTATTATTGAAAATAATATAAAAAGATGACTTTAAAAATAAAGCTAGTTTCCTAAATAAAGGTAAACAAAAATGTTTTTCTCCTGTTTTATTTGGGCTCAAGTCAAAGTTCACACTGAGATACTGATCTTCTGCTGATCTTCTGAAAACAAGGAGAACTTACCAAATCAATGAGGTTCAACAGGTTTAAGTGTTTCCATTCTGTACTGACAGTGTTCATCAAAACCACTGTGAATATATTACCTCTGATTAATACATGTGGACCAGATGTTAAGAGGATACAAGAGGGAAATGGCAGTGCTGGACATTTCATTATTAAGTATAAATTGATAATACTAAAAACCACAAAGCAGTAAACAAACCTTGGACAAACATGGTGTATATATGAGTCATTAGAGAGACATAATTAACACAAATGATTTAAGACCGAGAGCATGGCAGGAATGATGTGCATTGTACCCTTGCAGTTTTTAGATGGAAGGAGACATTTCACTGCTTTAGAGCTGCTCAGAAATATCCCCTCTGATACTGTAGTGATAGTATGATGTTGATGCAGCATGAGTCACAATGACTAAACAAACATACCTGGAATACAGAGAAGAGTCAAATATATGAGTCAAGGCACATGGAAATAACTTTTCTGTCAAATGTAACACAATAAGCAATCAGATAACTAAAGATTAAGATATACTAAGCTAAAAACTAATTCACTTTATCCAGAGGTTGTGATGTTGTGTAAATTGTACATAAAATAGTATACAATGATATGAAAATACCATAAACCACACATTTTAGCCACAATAGAGCACAGATGACATATTAAATGTTTGGCTTAGAAAGGTTACCATTTAAGAAAAATATTGATGTACAACTGATCAGATCAAAAAACTTGGTATAACTGATCTGATAACTTCAATGGGCTATTTCTGAAAGGTAAAGATGAGTACAAAAACAATCAAGCAGACAGAAAACAAAAAAAAAACAAAACAAAAAAACAACACTATTGAATTAAAAATGAGCCAATACACAGCTAAGAGCAGGAAACTGTGGCTACAACTCACATGGGCTAACCAAAATTGGAAAGATTGGAAAAGTCATCCTGCTTTGTATGAAGTGTTCAGGTGGTGGTATGTGGACGGCCCCTTAACACCAGCTGAGGATTGTTTGCTTACCATGGGCTACTAGAGTATTGCTGTCGACCACATCCATCCTTTTATGACCAGCGTACCGTGATTGCTGCTTCCAGCAGATTAAGATGCAATGTCAGAAATATCAGATCACCTCAAATTGGTTTGTTAAACATGACATGAGTTCACTGCATTCAATCTCAATCCAGTAGAGCATCATTGTATGGTGGAGTGGGAGCTTTGAAACATGGTTGTGCTACTAACAAATCTGCGGCGAGTGTGCGATGTTATGGTGTCAACATGGAGCAACATTTTAGAGGAATGTTTTCAGCACTTTGTTGAATCCATGCCAGAGAGAATTAAGGTAGTTCTAAAGACAAACAGGGGTCCTAGCAAAGTGTAATTAAAAATTGTAATGTAAGAGTATATCACCCTCAAATGTGCCTACTCATCAACCTTTTAGAATGACAGTAAGGCAACATGTTGCAGTTTTACACTCAAACAAACCTTGTTTCTGTGCTTTATTTTCATACTAGTGACTCTGCCTTAACTTAAAAGTTTTTTTGTTGTTGTTGATTACAATAGTAAATGGCCTGTATTCGTATAGCGTATACTTAGTCCCTATGGACCCCAAAGTGCTTTACACTACATACAGTCATCCACACATTGGTGATGGCAAGCTACATTCTAGCCACAGCTGCCCTGGGGTGCACTGACAGAAACAAGGCTGCCGGGCACTGGCGCCACCGGACCCTCTGACCACCACCAGTAGGCAACGGGTGAAGTGTCTTGCCCAAGGCCACAGCAACCAAGACTGTCGGAGCCGGTGCTTGAACCGGCAACCTTCCGATTACAAAACGAACTGCCAACTCTTGAGCCACGATCCCCCTATACAAACGTTGAACTCATCACTGTGAACTGGAAAGGTCAGATAATTCTCACAAGCAACGAGAAAAGAACTACATTTCAAAATCTCTGGATTTAAAAGCTAACGCAGTAACCAAATAAGACCCAGATCTCAGCTTTCTTTAATTCTTAACTTTCTTTCAAAGCTTTCCGCCTCGTAAACCGAATGCATTTTATAGAATTTAAAACAGATAAAAGTTTCATCACACTGGCTCATGTATCACTGCCTCAAAGGCACAATTAATCGAGCTCAGGTTGAGAGCATACTTCCTGAGTATGGAATGATCCTTGCGTAAAAAAATAAATTTTAAATTATTTTTTAAATAAATCGAATCATGCCTGAGTAATAAAGGTGAAAAGACTAATGCATCTGTTAGTACTGGACATAATTAGCACTGGGCCTATAAAATAACTTTCCATGCTTATGTCAGAGTTTGAAGATTGAACTTGTGGACAGTTGCTCTGGGTGGTCTCTGTAACACTGGATCAGGATGTGCAACAGGTGAATCAAAGTAAAGCAATGCAGACATGCTGATTCCTGTCAGCTGATGAACAACACGCTGTTGGTCACTATTAGGTAACGTCTGTGTGTTTCTCTGGCAAGCATTTCATATACAGTATATCTGGGTAATAAAACACCAACCAGATATTTTTATTTAACTATCACGTTTAATTGTACGTGAACTTAACGTGTTTGAAAATAAATATATAAAAACCTGTGTAGGTGCACAATTCTGTAAGGAAGGCAGCACACTAAAAC
>VUQR01011461.1:29146-84663 GCA_015108515.1 Hemichromis elongatus
AACAGAAAAGAAACACACACACACACACACACACACACACACACACACACACACACACACACACTGCTACTGAACAGCTACTGCATGTAGGCCTGTTTGAACAAAAGGGATTTGAGTCATGGTAATAGCAGTTTGTTGTTTTTATAGCTTGTTTTAGCTTGAGAGGCAAGAATATTACACATGTTGGAGCTTTAGGAGAGAATCTGAGGTTTCTCTGACTTGGTCAAGACTGAACTTGTGGAAGGTGGCTTTGGCTGTGTCTTACAAAACCAAATAGGGATGTGCAACAGATGGAGCAAAGAAACCCCAGACAGACATGTTAAACCCAGCAGATGATGAAGAATTGCAGCTATTGTTTACTAGAAGTTTAATTTCTTGCAAAATGTTGCATAAGGCATGTTTGTGTAAATTTCACAATGTTTGTTCACGTGTTTATGGTCAAAACTGTGGCTTGATTTGTTTAGCAAACTTATTGCACTTTGGAAACTTACTGCACTGTTTAAGGAGAGCACTGGGAAAACACTGTCCTGCATCTCACTGACGAGTAACTTCTACTATCTTCAGGAACTTGATAACATGTTCCTGTACTGCTATAGAAGGGCAGTCATGGATCAAAGGTTTCAGTTTCTGGCAAGTGCTTGGTTTGCCAAGCACTTGTTTACGCAAATTTGATATAAAAAGGTCTTATACATCGGTGATGAAGTAAATACAGAGACTATGTTTCTGTTAATTACAATCATATGAAAAAAAAAGATGGTATACCCTCTTTTAATTGTAAAGTTTGTGTAACAGGACATAACAAAAATCATACGGTTCTCGGCAGATTGCACAGTTATCTAAATACAACCTCAGATGAACAAAATCCATTAAGACATATTACACAGTGTACAATAATTGTGAATTTAACAAAAAATAAACCAAAATGTGTGGAAAATCTAAGTACACCCCACAATTCAGTAGCTTGTAGCGCCGCTTTTAGTAGCAATAAACTGAAGTAATCATTTTGTGGATGACATTATAAGTGTCTTACATAATTGCGGGGTAATTTTCGCCTACTTTATAATGTTGCTTCAGTTCATTGAGCTTTGTGGGCATTGATTTATGTACAGCTCTCTTAACGTCCCACCACAGCATTTCAGTCAGGCTGAGGTCTGGACTTTGGCTGGAACATTGCAACACCTTGCTCTTTTCTTTTTTAGTTATTTTGTTGGAGATTTGCTGCTGTGCTTGGGATCATTGACCTGTTGCTTGATGCAGTTTCAACAGAGCTTTAGATGTTGGCTGGATAGCCTCACATCCGACTCGAGAATACTTGGATAAATTAAAGGACTCAAATTATCCCTCATACACCCACGTGTTTAACAGTGGGTTTGATCTGTTGGTACACATCGGCTGTTTGATTTTTACCAAACCTGTTGTTGTGCTTTATGACCAAATATCTTCACGTTGGTCTCATTTGCCCAAAATCTTGTGATCTGTTCAGGTACAACCTTTTACACCTGGCTGTGCAATGAAGAATCTTTCTCCTAGGAAGCTTTCTAAAAAGAAGCCACAGTCTTTTTGAATTTTGCTCTTGTAAACTTTAACTTTTAAGATGCTAACTGTGGCCTGTAGAGTTTAAATAGAGCTCGTGGGTTTTTTTTCTTGTGGTTTCTGTGATCATTGCACAGTCTGAGAGTGCAGTGAATTTGTTTTAGAAGATTGAAAGTTGTTTTAAATGCAAATAATCTTTCTCACTGTAGAATGATTCACTTTAGAATGTTTGGAAATTACCTTATAAGCCTGGCCAGATTAATCGGCAGCAGCAATCGCTTCTTTAAGATCACTAATCACGTCTTTCCTGCCAAGCACTGTGTTAACACACCTGAGGACTCCTGACAGCAAACTGCCCAAATATCTGCTTTTATAGAAGGACTCACAGTTGCTGATGATCAGTTAATCAAATGCATTTGATTAGCAGCACTGGTCTGCCATCTAACCTCCTATGGGTAGGTGATGGATGGGTAGGTGATAGATATGATTTTCTTTTTTTTATTATGTCCTGATATGTACAACCTGAACACTGAAGAACAAGAAGGTATACTTTCTTTTCACAGTGAAATATATTTGATAAAAATCAACAACCCTGTGAGCTTCAATCTTTTCATGTTACTTATTTACATCTAAAATCAATTTTTTTTTCACTCTAACACAAAATTAAATTACTAAAACATGTTAGGATAAAAAAAAATTGGGAGTGAGTGACTAAGATATAAATTAACTCTGTTTTTTTAATAGTAAGTATTGTGGTATGCTACCTCATACCCATGAAAAGACAAATGTCCAGTCTATTTTTGTTACTCATTAATTCAACAACACATGAGCGATCACAGCCTTGTAGCGCTGTTTTTGCATACTTCATGAAGAAAAGGTTCTAGTGACCTCCTCTGGTTGCAAATAGATATTACATTTGTTACATCTGTAGGTTTGTTTGTGTTCCCAAATATCCATCAATATGTATGATTTTTTTTTTTTTTTAATTTTACATCAGATGACCACTTTAGTTGTAAGATTCAGATGATTAATTATTAAAAGCTGGGCATTTTAAATAAGATTAAGAAAGAAAAACTTTGCTAGACCCACCCCTAGTCAGTATTTTCAGACAAGAAATCACAGATAGTGGCTGCATTGAACACTTCATGAATTTGGTTCTGCTGCAGGTTTCTTCCTGTTTAAAGGGAGCTTTTCTTCCTCACTGTTGCCAAAAAATTTAAATTAAATTCTGGATTTTACAGCTAGCCAGTGACAAGAAGCTGATATGGGAGATATACGTTCTGTTTGTCTATTCTCTTTCTAGTCTTTTTTTTTTTACTCTCACTACAGTATTCTTGATCAATTGAGGGCTTTTAAAGAAACTTTTAGAACAACCTGAATTGTAGGTGTTCATCTCTAAAATGAGAAACATTTAATTTCCTTCTCCTCACACATGAGGCCTTGTATAATCATATCTTAAAGACCTGATAGTACCATATCACACCAATAGAGCACTTCACTTACAGATGGCTAGCTTACTTGTGGTTCCTAGGGTTTTTAAAAGTAGAATGAAAGGCAGAACCTTTCATTCTTTCATTCATAGCTTTCAGGCCCCTTTACTCACATCTCAGTTTGGATTTGGGATACAGACAGGCTCTCTACTTTTAAGATTAAGCTTAAAACGGAATCACTCCTTAGTTATGTTGCAATAGGTGTAGGCTGCTGGAGGTCTTTGCACTACTTTGCTCTACTGAGTGTTTATTGTTTACACAAATCTTTTTGCTTGGTGTGTGCTTACACACCATTACTGATGTGAACTAGCTGTCTTTGTCGCGTGGTGTTTCTTTTCTTTCCTCTTATTCAGCTGTGGTAGATGGCTGTCCTACCCTGCTGAAGGGTTCTCGTGTTAAAAGGGAGTACTCGTCCACTCTGTCTCATCCCCCTACTTGCTTATACGGGGTTGTGTAATTATTTAGGGTGCTATATAAATAAAATGATCTAAATCTGAAATTAATGTTGAATCTGAAGAGATTAAAAGAAATAAATATTCATTTCAACTTAAGCGACATTATTGGACAATTCTGATGATCACCAATGTAAGCCGCAATTTAACATGAACAGTTTGTTTTGTGTAGTTTGACAGTTTTACTTTATTAATTAAGTCTGGATGTAAATAAAGAAATCACAAAGCAAGCATTTACAGACTACATTAATTGACTTTATTAATGTTTCTTAGTCAATGCTGGAAGGTGAGTTTGATTAACATTGTACATGTTCTACATGTGTTTCTATAAAATAAACCATCTTCATTAAATGGTGTAGCCGGTGTTTCTGTTGAAATTATTGTTATAAATATTGAAAAGCTATTTGTCTGTACTCTTTCCAAGAATGTGCTCTGAATGGATGGTAGTGTTTCCTATGTACTTAGGCTTCACTCTTTGATACTTTACTGTTGAAACTGAAATGGAAGGTCAATCTCCAGCTTTCCATCTCTGACTGTCACGTGGGCTTGAACTTCCTCTGAAGCTTGCTGCAGAGCACCATGGACCACATTATTGAACTCATCTAGTACATATATGAAAATATTCATAATGTAATCGCACACCCAGTTGTACTCCTCCATAGTGAAGCCAGAGATCTGGTCAACTACGTTCTTTAGGATCGCGACAAAGTTACGATAGAGCTGATTGATATTGACGAACATTGCATCTATATAGTCTGACTTGAGAGAGTCTACAAATTCCTGCGATTTCTCCACCAAAGCCTCCAGGGTCTCGCCTATTTTCACTAGCACTGTGTCAAGACTCTCCATATTTTTTACAAAATTCACCATTTCCTCAAATATTTTCTTCGAAGCTTTTTTGACTTGATCTATGATCTGCCCACTAGTGACTGCATCACCAACCGGCATCTGCATTCTCACATTGCTAAACCTTTCAACAAAAAAGTTATAGGTGGCCTCCATGTACTCATACATAGTCTGAATGGTTACTTCTAGCATAGCAGCAATGCTGCTAGTTAGCTTCTTTAAGACCTCGGGGAGAGTGGTCATCTCATCTGACCCGGGCACTTTAAACCTGGTCTCCCTTAAGACTCTAATGACAGCATTTAGGAAGACCTGAAAATGTTTCTGGTATTGAACAATGATGTTCCTGAAGAAAATAGAAAGCTGGCTCATTTGAACATCATAATTGTTTGCAGCATTATAGACTTCATTGATGTGGTTAATGACATAGTCCTTTAACATCTCCACGGACCCTGTGAACTGATACTTGTGAGTAAACTCTTTGAATATTGAGATTATGGAAGGAAGTCTCATCTTGATCTGAGAGACTATTTCTTTGGGTGTCTCCATGTTGTAAACAATCTGTAGATTAATCTTGTCGTTATCCTTGGGAGTAGATCTGACGACCAAGATGTCAACATCAACCTCTGGGGCAGTCTAGACAAAAGAAAAAAAAGACAAAAGAACGTAAAATTTAGCTTTAAAAAGTCTATTTACTGTTGTACTGAAATTGTTCTTCTTCATTCAGCTGCTCCTTTTAGGTGTCACCACAGTGGCTCATCTACCTTCATACCATACCATTGGGATCTTCTTCTGTCACACCAACCCTCTCCATGTCTTCCTTTACTACATTTATAAACCTCTGAGGGCATACTCCCTGGTAACTCCATCTTTAACAACTTTTGTTCAATTCATCTATACAACTATCCCTCCTCTGTACCGTCTCAATCATGTCTCTCTAACTTTGTCTACAAACCACTCAACCCCTGCTGCCCCTAAAAATCTTAACATCTTCAGCGTCATCTCCTGTCTTCTTGTGAACGCCATAGCCTCCAGGACCATACACCATAGCAGGTTTATCTATTACCCATCTACTCCTTGTATTTTAACCTTTCCACTTGTCTCTTTCTCATTCACACACATGTGATCTGTTATCCCTAACATGTTGCACATCCTTCCCAGCTCGATCTCTCTGTCTAGTCATTTGATCAAATATCTTTCTTCCTTAGTGTCCATTGCATTAAAATGATCTTGCTAACAATACTTACAGGGAAACGGCAATAGACTTTTGCACTCATCTGGGATGGGACTTCACCACTGAAATGGAGGCCCAGAAGCCCAGTGGCTGGAGAAGATACTGAGGCACTGACACCATCGCTTTGTGTATCATAGCGAAGGTTCACATCAGTGAAAGTACGACTGGTGAAGTCCACATTCAGTGCATGTTGTTGAACACTGAAATAAAAGGAAATATTGAACACAATTGCTCCTTATCTGTTATTACATGCAAAAGAATTTTATATATTTACATATGAAAATACACAACAAAGCATGGTATTAACATGCAATCAGCTCAGTGCATTCTCCTAAAATAACACATTTTATAACAAAAGTATTGTTTATTACCTCATAGCTTGCGTAATGGCATGGTTGACATTCATAGTCAGGTCAGCATGTGTCAGTGTGATTTGGTTAATCATGTTGAAAGCTTCATTCTCAAAGTTTACTGTAGAAGAAGCTGTATAAAGAAATTTCATCAAATTTAGTGCTCAACAGTGCTTGGAATATAAAGATAAAGACAGATAAAGGTTTTTAGGGAATTTTAATCAACTCACCATCCATGTTGTATTCCAAGACCACATAAGCAGAGGTTGCAGAGGACTTAGCAGCTGCTCTGATGACAGGAGCACTGCTTTCTACTTCAGCTGCCAGGCTTGTAGTGTACAGTGGGCTGACAAGTGTAGAATTAGTAAAGATGTGCTGCTTGGCAGCTGTTACTTCAACAGCAGTCTTCTCAGAGATAGCAAAGTCACCCATGTTGGTTGGCTGAGACATGTCAATGTCAATATCAACAGTCAAGGAGGAGGTTGGTGTAAAATCTATTTTGGCTTGGGCGATATGCTTCCCTTTGGTATTGAAGTTGAACAGGTTTGCCTCATTGTTGCTAGTATACTTCAGCACTGCATACAAATGGCTCATGGATCCTTCAATGGAAAGATTCTCATTTACATCCATACTAATGAGTTTGGTTGCACCATTGTTAAACTTAGTATCAATAATAACTTTAGTAGTTGAGCGTAGGGCATCTTTATTCAGGAGCACATTGGCTTCCTCATCCAGCAATCCAAAAAGAAGGTAGTCTTCAATGAGTGTGCCTTCCATGTTTGCTCTAATAGAGGACTCCATGGAAATATATTCAGAGGTTCCTTCAAGCTTCAGACTGTGATCTGCCTCAGCCCTTCCAACAGTTTTGATTACAGGAATATTCAAATTACCACTTATCCTCAGTGTGGAAATGACATTTGCTTTGGTTTTTGTGTCTGCATCCAGTTTTTGGTTTGCTTGCATGTTTAGTATTGGCAGAGCAATATTTGCAACTGTTGCCACAGAGACTTCGGTATCATAAGTATCAGCACTTAGACTGATTGTGCTGTCATGAGTTCCTGAAATACGAGTGTTTTCTAGGGACAGGGAGTTAGCCATCTTGAATCCCCTGTTAGTGGTTAGACTAGTAGTGCCAGCAAGTTTGACTTCAAGGTCATCTAACACAGAGTTTGTGGTAGCCTCAAGATGGAACACCAGATCATCTTCTGTATGCATTCTGGCATTAGCAATCAGATTAATAATGGCAGACTTGACAGACAGGTCTGTTATTAGATTACCCACAGAGGGAATTTGGATCAAGCCCATCATATCAACAAGCGGGGATGCCTTGCTTTTCTGGTAAACAATCTTAGTATTCACATCCAAAAACTGGTCAGTGGTAGTCAAAATGTTGTCCAATCTACCCTGCTCATACAAGTTCAGATCACTGATGGCGGGAGTATGAAAGTCAACAAAAGGCAGATCAATCTCAGGAATACTGATGGGGTATTTCAAAAAGTCGAGACTGACCTCACTTTCCATTGCAGCAAAGATTTCTGCTTCATTTACATTATTCTCAAGAGTGAAGTTGTACAAGATTTTGTACTGGTTAAAACGCGTCAGAACGACTGTGCTCATCTTTTGACTGTCAGGATTGATGTGGGCCAGGTAATCATTCTGTAGTTCTATGTTAGCAATTAAAAATTCAAAACTGTCGACCTCAGCATTTCCTTTGTTTTGAAATTCAAAGAAAAACTCACCAGGGTGAGCTATAATGCTTATTGCATTGGAAAGTCTACCAGTGACTGCACCAGAGAGTTCTGTGTCTTTGTTTGCTTTCAACTCAACCTTCATATCATGAAGGTTTGCAAGTCCAGATGCGACAAGAAGACTGTTCTTAATAATTGGTGCTTCTGCCTCATTGCGGACATTGAACTTTAAGTAGGAAAATGTGCCAATTTCAGCATTAATTTGTTGTTTCATCTTTAACATCAAAGAGTCTGTGTCACCACTGAAAGATAAGGTGACAATGCTGGGAGTAAATGACAAAT
Source organism: Hemichromis elongatus (assembly GCA_015108515.1). NCBI lineage: Eukaryota > Metazoa > Chordata > Actinopteri > Cichliformes > Cichlidae > Hemichromis > Hemichromis elongatus. Next base: position 37,079 of record VUQR01011461.1, read on the forward strand.
CTAACTTGCTGTTGTGGCTATCGTTACCATTAAACATCCCTTTATTGTCAGCTGTTAGAGTAAGTGTGTAGCCATCTTGGCGAACAAGGGATTTCTGTTGTAGTGTTACCTCATCTCTGAAATTCGCATGCATGCCAAGTTGAAGGTGCACTAAATGTGTGTAAGTTGTATCAAGAGAAGCAGTCATTCCCCCGTCCCTAGCAATAAAGGCTATGTTTACAAAGGTAGAAGTGTAAGGTGCAGTAGTGACCTTAATGTCAGTCTTTGCTTGGGCCTGAGCTGATAGGCCATAGAGCGTGACAGATGCCTGATGTTCAGCTCCAAGAGAAACGTGCTGGAACGTTACTGTCTCTCCAAAGACAACACGTCTCATTTTTGGCATTGCAATACGAGCAGTGGACTCTAGTTTGTAATTGAGAATTTCAAAATTTGGAGAGTTTCCACTGGAAGTGAAAAATCCCTTGAATTGAGGCGTCATTGCATTCTCAGTTGCATTCTTAAACTCAACAGATGTCTGGATGGTGTAGATGGGCATCTGGAGTTTAAGCTCACCAAAGAGTTTCCCGAAAGATGGGACCACAATTTCATTTGGAAAGGTTGGCAAGCTTATTATAGGGACTTGAAGAAACTTGGGAAGTTTTTCTGTAGGAACTCGTGGAATTTTAGGGAATGAGATCTCAGAAAGACCAATCTCTGGGAGGGTTACCTCAGGAATGGAAGGAAGGTAGTTCATAGTCAAGTCTCCAAAGAAAGCATCCACGTCAAACATGCTAATCTTAAAGTTTACAATTAAATCAATAAGTTCAATAATTCTCTGCTTGATGTCATCAATGGAGATTGTGGTGGCTTTAACAGTGTATAACCCCAAGATTGTGAACTCAGGGATGTCAAGTTGAGTTGGGATATCAAACTGTGACAGCTTATCTATACTTAACTCCATGGGAGGCACAACAAGGTTGGTTAGAGGAATAGTGAATGATGGCATGTTGATCTCAGCTTTCCTAAGTTCAGTGAAAAGCCCATTGATGATCTGCTGAATCTCACTAATGATTTTTTGGTCAGGTAGCACCTTGTTAATGATTTCAAAGATATTGGTGACCATTCCATTTATAACATTTAAAACTTTTATGTAGTATTTAATTACAAAGCCAAAATAAGAAGTAATCTCAGCTTTAATGTCCAGACTTGTGATTTTGTCTTTGACAAGTTGAGCAGCTCTCTTAAGAGTATTAAACACAACTTCATCAAAGATATCCACTAGAGTTTTAAAAACTTCTGCTATTTTAATTTCTCTTAAGTGTTCTGAAAGCTCTCGAACAGACAAGAAGACCACATTGACAAAATCTCGTATTGTCTCAAGTAGCTCACGAATTTCTTGTTTTCTAATAATCTCATTTATGATCCGTGCATAGAGATCAATTATTACATCAACCAACTCTCCAAAGTTACTATAATTATTTGACTTGAGCTCTTCCGCAATCATTTCAATGAACCAGTTAATGTATGTAATTATTTCTTTTACCTCATTTGCTTTCCAGTTGTTGATAGTATACTGAGTGGAATCCATCAAAAATATATAAAATCCCCTCATCTCAATGGCAAGATTAGTGATGAATTTGTCAACCTTGATCTTTTTCATGACCTCCACAGCTTTATCTAAAATTGCTTGAAAATGTTTGTCAGCTTCAAGCTTTGCAATCAGTTCACTTAATTTGGAATTTATTGTGTTGATCTTATTTACGATGTCAAAGTCCTGAATAATTTTCCGAATAAAATCAGTTATGTCACTGAGAATCTCCGTGTGAATGTAGCTCATTAGTTCCTCCATCTGAGCTTTAAAGTCGATGGATGACATGAAGCTCTTTAGTTTAGCTGCAATTGTTTTCAAGTCAAAATTCTCCAATGTTTGTTTTATATCTCTGAGGATTGACTGTAGTTTAGCTTTAATTTCATACTTGGCATCGATATCATGTAGGAATGCAAAGCTGCTGCCCTTAAGTCTTTCCAAATCAAACTCCTGCATCATTTCTCTTATGGTTTCAATTACATGTACAATAATTGGCTTAATATTATATTCCTCATTAAGGTTATTCAGCCATTCCTGGATCTTTTGAATAGTGTTTTCGGGGAAATTGCCACTAAAAATAGTTTTATTCATCATATCAACCAAGTTCTGGATGTGAACAGAAAGATAAGCTAGTAGTTTCTCAATAGTAACATTTAGGTTTCTCAAAAATGTTTCCACATCATTCATGGAGATGGTATATTTCCGAATTAAATCACTGAAAAACTCTTTCAGTTGAATAATCTTGCCTTCTATATTCAATTCAGTAAGTAGGTCACTTACATGCTGTGGAAAAGCCTCAACTTTAGCCCTTATATTCTCGTTGTTGATGTTGTGGTGAAGTGTTTCTGTCACATTCACAAGAAATCCCTTGATGTGTTCCAGGACGACAAGCAGATTTTGAATCTGAATTACGTGACTATCTGCGTTCTTGTCATATTTGAGGATGCCAGAGACAGTGAACTCCTGGTTGTCTGTGGAAGCTGTGTTAATAATGTTTGTATGGATTGTACCAGAAACCTCAATTCCAGTTGTCTCAGCAGTGTTATAAACGTCTATGTTCTGATCAAAGGTGTGCTCATTCATTTTAGACTTGAATTTAAAAGTAGTCCTTTGCTCTTGGAGTGACCAAGAAGTAATCATCTTGTTGTCGGTTGTGGTCTCAAGGGAAAATCCATTACTTGATTGATGGGTTAATGATGCCCTGCCTTCATTTGAGCTGGCAAGCACCATGGGCTGAGCTCTAAAGAGAAACTTATTGTAGATCTGTGCACTCTGCTTTCCATACATGGCCATATCTCCTTCAGCATTCAATATAGCATCCAAGTTGAAATCAAAAGGAAGAATATTGCAACGTACAGTGTGGCTAAAGCGCACTGGCTGTGAGGTAAAGCGGACATCATTGGTAATCATGGCAGCAATGCCGACAACTTCAACTTCAGTATTGTGGCTCATGTGAGTTCCAAGGAATTTTCCAGTGGTGGTGCACTTTGCATTAGCGCTCATATCACCATAATTGATCTGATAGGTGTGCTTGAGCTCTTCTTCACCATTGGTGGCTTTCAAAACTCCACTCAGATCCATCTTGCCAAGCCCTGCCTGCAGCTGTGCCTCATTAATAAAGTTAGCACTCAGGAGTTTTAGATTGTTGTTAACATTTGAAGAAACACTGTGGGGGTTCAGGTCGAAGGTGATATCATGAGTGTATGTGGCATACTCTCTTGCAGAGGCTTCAGCCTTTGAGTTGAAGTTCAGGCCGGAGAGAGTTATGGTCACATTGTTGGTATTGTCAACCTTGATATCACGCATCGCAGCCCTGTTGGTAATGGAAAGAGACGCTCTTGTAGCATCAATCTCAGCATCAAAGGTGTTTTCCATGGACAGTGGGCTATGGAGAGTAGTTGTTCCTCTTGTGTTAAAACCATCTTTATTCATTCTCAGAATGACCTTATGAGTAGCCTCATTTTCAAGAAGCTTCACATTGGCATCACTATTTATAGCCAGACCATTGACATCAAAGGATGCAGCCAGCAAAGAGTAAACACGATTTTCAGATTGGTCTGTGTTAGTTTCCATCCTTAAGACGACTCCACCAGCACCAGCAGAGGCTTCCATCTGATTTTGCATCTTCATGCCGAAAGCAAGGGCATTTGCAGCACATGTCAGTTTCACTCTGCTGTCTCTGACGGAAAGCTCAGCATTATGAGTGATGACATCAAAGGCACTGCTGTTAGACACAACTGAGACTTCCCCATTGATATATGTTCCTGTAATTACATTTTGGACCTTAACAAGTGTGGAATCTACCTGAAAATTAGAATCAAGCTTTACTTCTGGCCTGAATGGGAAGATGGTTAAGGACTGGGTTGAGAGGGTCTTGCCATAAATGGGTCCAGCTTCAAATGCCACCTCAAATTTGTTGTCAGCAGACATTTCCTCGTGGTTTATTCCAGCCATACCAGTGTGCTCTGTGACAACACTGAGACCAAGTGGACTTCTGGCTTCTATCTTGGTGTTTGACTTTAAATTAATTGCATCAGATATGATTGCATCCTCAACAATGCTAATGCTGGCTTCAATGAATCTGTGGGCCAACGAACTTTTAAACTGGGCTTTGATGAAATCAGTAGTGGCCACTTTTCCTGACCCTAGACAAAAAACACAAGGGAAAAAAACAAACACGAAAATGCTTAATTGCTGACTAATAACTTCACTGTCACTACAGTGACTACTTTACCACAAACGATTCATTTGCTTCTATACAATATCCAATATCCAGTATATACAATATTGATCAGTGATCTTCAGTGTGAAGTACCTTCAAGCTGTATTGAAAGAATGTCGATTGGGGAGGTTCCTTTGATGTCAAATTTGGCTGAGTAGCTTTGTAATTCTTCATGGTCTACACCGAAAGCCACAGAGGCCTCTGTGTCATATAAGTTGCTTTTCATCACTGTTGAAACCTCAGCTCTACCAAACAAGGGAATAGACAGCGTGATGCTCTCAGGAACAACAAGCTCTGGGATGGGAATCTCCATAGAGGGGATTTCCAGTCCATACTGGTGTAGAGACAGGCCCGGAGTGGTCAAAGCTGGTGGGAAGTTAAGTTCTTCTGTCGACTTTCCTCCAAGAGGCACAGGAATAGCAATTGTGAAGCGATTATTGTTTATGTAATAGACAGCTGTTGCCTCACTATTAAAAAGATGAAAGTAAATATATTGTTGGTTTAGGGAGAAAAATTAGACAGTTTTAATATTTACCATGAGGTTGAATACACTTACGTATTCATGAATAGTGTCTCCGGTAGGGAAATCTCTGGCATTTCAGGCACTCTGAAGTTCCGAATGTATGGGAAATCAGCACCATACTTATTCATGTAATTGTTTGCTGCCTGAAAACAGATAGCCATGATTATATGCAGTTACAAAATTTCATCTGGGGTTAATAAAGAACTCCGAGTCTGTCTCTGAGGTCATGTTTTTTCAAGAAAGAACATTTGTATAATTGAGCAAATGTGTATACCTCCACAAACTTCTTGAAGATATGACGAACTTTCATGTCAGTTTGTCCCACTTGCGTGTCAAGAAGCTCGTTGCCATAATTTCTAATTAAGTCACCCTTAGGCAACATGCTGGTCTTGGCGTTCACATCAGACTTGACCTCAACCTCAATTTTTGTGGCGTCTAAAACGATAAAGAAGAGAGCACTGAATAAAATCCTGAACTAAGTTACTTTATTTTAAAGATTATATCATAGCCTGTGTATAGCTGTTAGAAAAAGGTCAACTTCTTCACTCTGTCTTGATCATAGCCCTTCTAAGGCCAAGTTGCTTTTAAATGGTCAGTAAAACCATCTTTTTAGGCTACAATTATTAACTATGATTTTCAGAGTGATCGATATTTCTACAGATAGGAGGATATAATTTTATACCTCGACACAAAAAGCAACAATATGCAGCTGTTAAATCACTTGTGATGGGATATTTTGAACACTGTAACTGAAAAAGCAATTTACCATATTTGATATTGATTTTCTGTTGCGAGTTGGCATCCATGACCTTGATTTCACTCTTAAGTTCAAGTTCCACTACTTCATCACGATTCATTGTAGCCGTGACAGTGGCATCAGTGCTGATTGATGGGACCAGAAGTTGAACTTGGAGCATACCTTCCTTCATGGCCTTCAGACTGAAAGATGTAAAGCATATACATCTTGCTGTTAATGATAGTAGTGAGAGTCAGAATGTTTTGTCAGTGGTCTGTAGTTGCTTTCTTACTTGGCACGACCGACCAGGGAGAGCTGAGGAACATTTTTGTTTATAAAATCAAGAGAGATGGAGTGAGTTCCTTTGCCCTTTGTGTTTCCATCCACAACACCCAGCCTAACTCCAGCCTCCACATCATAATCAGGGATCTGGATGTCAGCGGTGATGACATGCCTCCTTCTGTTATATTTCACGACTGTTCTGGCTTCAGTTGGCTCTGCACCTGTTGTTGACCAATTGAATAACTAAAGTTACAGTTAAGTCCATAATTTGTTGGGCAACAGAATGACGGAAAGAGTAAAGAATAGGAAAGGAGCGAAACAGCTAATAATCCAAAGCATGCCACATAATCTATGAACCTAGTGGAAGCAATGTTATGGGACGGGTTTGCAGGGCTGGAACTGTGTCACTAACTGCAAAACTGATTGGACAGGTCTTCACAGTGCAAATGGATGATTACATTTATGGTAGTTTGTCCAATTAACTTTGAGCCTTTGAAAATGGAGGATTAAGTATGAAAACCTCTGCAATTTCTAAGCAGTTAATGCAATACTTATGTTAAACCCCTCTGAATTAAAGCTGAAAGAGTGCATTTAAATTTAAAATCCACTGTTGTGGTGTAAGAAGACAAAATTATAAAAATGTTGTCTTTGTGCAAAATATTATGATTTAACTGTAAACCAATGAAAAGAAGAAAAAAAAAGCAAATATTGTACTTTACCGTCAGCTTTTAGAATTAACTTCAAAGAATCAACTTTCTGCCGACCATTGTCTCCCTCGCTGAGGAGTTCATAGGCAATAGTGGCTGTGTACTCTGAAACTTCACCAGTTGGGTGCAGCTCCACAACATATCTGTTAAGTTAAATTGACAATATTTGTTTATTAAATAATTTAATTTAAGATACAGTTATTTGCTGGTGGTTAAGAATATTTGACACACTTGCTGTCTCCAGTGAGGGGGAAGTACGGCGCTGTCTCCTGAGAGGAAGCATCAATGTATTGCAGAGCAGTGCAGTATTTCATTCCCACAAAGACAGGACTACACTCACTGACATCAACCTTGTCCCTCACTATAGGAGGGATGGTCGTCTCCTCTGATCCCGTCACAGCCACAAGGTTGTTTCTAAATAGGAGTTGTAGCAAAGGTAAAATGCAGTTCTGTTTTAAATTACTTTAATCAAAGATACACAGAAACAAAGCTTAATTAATTTAATTTTACTTGGACAAACATTCTCCAGTTTATACTTCCAAGATAAGATTTAATCAGCTGTTTTCTCTGCATTCATGTTGGAGAAAAGTTACATTATATATAAAAGGTTTAACTTCTGCTTACGTTATTTTGATGAGCTTTGTTGGGCTTAATGGAGCAGGGATGGTCAGCTTAATATTATCATGACCAAAGGTGATCTTGGCGTTGACACCGCTCTCATGGAAAATGTTGGTGTGCATTTCTAATCCAGAGTTGACATATTCAGGGATGTGAGAGCCAATCTGAGTTACAAACTCAACATCAGCAGAGGGCATGAAGGTCACTTCACTCTGTGTGGAAGCAGGGGAAAGGTTAACACCTGTGATGATGTGGTGAAAAAAATGACAGGTGGCATTTAAACATATATATGGAGAATTACCATGTCACGAGCAATCCTCAGCCCACCCTTGATGCCGGGTGTGAAGGTACCAGAGAGTGCAATCCTCAGAGGCACACCAGTGACAGTAGGGAGGAAGAACTCATTATCCATGAAGATGTAGTGGGCAAAGATTGTGTTGTCAGAGTTCACCATTAGTGCTCTAATTAACTGTGGAAAATAAAAACACACGTATATTAGAATCTTTAAATCATTAAAGACTAATTGCTCATTGTGAATGTCCTTTAACTTTATCTTACATCAGCTGGGAACATCTTAAACATGTTGTTAATCATCGTAGCAGCAGAGTAGGCTATCTCCTCCATTTCATTGGTCTTCAGATATCCCAGCTCATTTCCCAAAAGTCTCAGATAAACCATTGCCTCTGGAGACTGCATGGTCTTCAGTTCTTTCACCAGTTTGTTGAGATTTTGTCCAATCTCCTTCATCAGGTTCTAGGAGGCAAAAATATAGGCAAACAATTTAAAATGTTACCCACTAAAAAGGCTCATCATCAATTTACAATCTGACTAATGTAACGCAGATTGCTCTGAATACTTTCAATTCAGTTCAGTTCAATTCAATTTATATAACACCTAATCACAACAGCAGCCGTCTCAAGGTGGTTAATATTGTAAGGTATTGAAAGGTAGAGACCCTAATATAGAGAAACCCCAGCTTTCAAACAACCCCCTTTAAGCAGGCACTTGGTAACAGTGGGAAGGAAATCCTCTCTAGTAACCAGAAGAAACCACGGCTAGGGAAGAAGAAATAAGTGCATGAACTAATGTTTCAGCATCACTCTGAGAGAGGATTTTTCTATTTTTGAATGATCTTGCGTAAACACAAGAAAGAAGTCCTACATATTTATTTAATATTCACCAATATCTAGAGTTTGTTCCTCAGCGGGTGTATGTTTCTGTTTAGGATCATGCTTTCTCCTCATGGTCTCCTAGCCAGCCTGTTTTCTATGGCTGCTTGGGCCAGTCTGCTGGGGGAGGGCGAACGGTGGCTAAGCTACCTTAAACTGCATTGACTGCTGGGGCCAGGCTAGCTACAGGATTTTCTAGGTTGTGGAGACAGGTGTCCAATTCACTGATCTTGGCCTTCAAAGCTGAAAACAGGCCATATTTCTTGCAGATATTCTTATTACTAAAGGGGGCTGAGAAGAAAGGTAAACATCTGACATACTGAGCATGAAAGTGCAGGGGGTTGAGCTAAGCTAAGCTAGTGAATCCCTGAAGACAAAATCAATTAACCCTGTTAATATAATTAACTGGTTATTCAAGTTATATAAGTAAATGAAGATTACACTATAATACAAGTAATTATCTGTTTTAATGAAATTAATGTTTTAATTAAATAGATAATCTACACAAAATACCATGTGGGCAAAACAAATGTACAATTTGCATTGTAACTTGAACAGAAAGTGATACAATAAAGCAGAGTGTCAACACCATGCAAAAGCACCACTCACGACTGAAATACCTGTCTATTTATCCTCTCCACCTTGAAAGCAGGGATCACGTTCTGCATGACCTCGCGGATTCTTTGTGGCATGTTGTCAGACACAAAATACATAGTTTTCATGGCAGTGTCAGGGAAGAATCCATTTTCTCCAAACAAAGCTTCAATAGTCGGCTCAAATCCTGTCCCCTCCATTCCGATCTTCAAAGGTTCAAAGATTTATCCTGTTAAATCTAACATTTCGAAAAAGTGTCTCAATTTGCAGTAAATGGCTCAAAATCATTACCTCCATCATGTCAATGTCATAGCCAAATGCCTTGAGAGTCATTTCAAGCATGACCTCCTTGGGCAGGTAGCTTGTACCCTCAAAGATCATATTGCCCTCCAAAGATCCAATCTTGTAGTTGCGAGAGAACTTTGTTGGGTCCATGATGGGCCCAATCTCATTACCCTGAATGACATCTTGAAGCTTATGTCTCAGCCTGTAGAAGAAAAAAAAAATACAGTTACATTATTGTGACTGAATTGGAATAACAACTTTCTATTTACCAATAAATTTCACTTACGCTTGGGTCTCTGACCCAGAAGAGGATAAAATGTTGGTAATGTGGGAGATGACAAAGCTCTTGAATTGTTGGTCCTGTATATTGGGCAAGGCATTCACCATCCGGGCAAGTTCACTTGGATGAGGGTTCTTCATAAGTACCAGATATGCAGCAATACGTTTTTGCATGGGACTAGTGCTGTCCAGAAGAACCTGCATAAACTCCTCTCTCGTTCTCTGCGGGAAAAGTACACAAAAAATGCGTGTAAAGTGAGTCAATATGTGGATCTAACTAATTTTCTGACTTGAAAGGGGACAAAATTTAATGACCGCATTGGTAGAGTGTTGGTTAGAAGTTTACATGTACTCATCATGGGCATGAATGTCACAGTAATTTGGGGCTGGTAATGATTTCTTTGAGTTCTTTCTCCAGGGTGCATGATTGTACAGCATACATCTTTTTTTCTATTATCCCCACAGGGTAAAAAGCATCCATACAAGTATAAATACACCCAAATTAATAGTTGATTAAACTTCCCTTAGTAACATGCACCTCAAAGATACTTTTGGTAGTTTGTTAGCATTCAAAGTACTCATTAAACTTTGGAAATACAGCAGTTCAGCTCAGAAATAATGTATGCATGAACTATTTTATAATTCTGAGTTAGATATTGCACAGATGAAAGCAGAAAAAAGTCTTATGTATTTGTCTAATCTGCACACTGAAGGACAAATAGTAAATTCAGGAGAAAACACAAGTCATCTGGGCCTTTATGTCTACTAATTTATCTATGTCATCTGGCTTTATACATAAATAACGTTGGATGTCATCTGCATAGCAATTAAATTTTATGCAGTGATGACTAATAATGTTACCAAAGGGAAACATGTATATTGTATGTTGAAACAGTCTCGTACTGAACTCTGTGGAACTTCATGACCATGTCTTTTAATAAGCGCGTCATGTTCATCATTTCTATAATACATTTTTGCGATCAGTTATATCAAATGCTACACTGAGTTGCAACTCATCACTAGTGCTCTATCTGCGCTGTATTGTTAATCCTGACTGAAAATTTTAAGTTAATGGTTTGAGAACTACGCTTTCAAGAATTTCTAAACTAAAAAAAAAAAAAAAAGCTTTATTACCTCTTCAGGGAGATCGGTCAGCCTGTACACTTGAATTGCAGCCTGTTGCACAGCCAGAGAAGCTGTAGGTTTGTTCACACAGTCGATCACAGCAGTCCTGAGTGCTGGACTAGCAGGTACCACAGCTGGAGCCATGTTTCCAATAACCTAAGATTAAAAGTAAAGAAAATAATCTACACATTAGGAAGAATATAAATTCATACATGCTTCACGTGCTCATACAGGTGAGCTCATGATAGCGTGATTTGTAATGGGCTATTTTAGTTTGCAGTTATGGGCAAAATGCTTACCCTGAGTGTCATAAAAGTTTTGTCTGTGTCTCCAGAGCAGTCACCCAACTGGGAAGCCATGAATTCAGCAACAGCTTGAATCTCAGGAATTATTTTTGCTTCAGATTTGTAAAACCTGTTAAAAGTGTAAACACAATATTTAGCCTCTAAAATGTATTTCACAAAAAATGAATGAGTAAAATATTGTTGAGAATGATCTTTCTTGAATAAAGTCTGATTTAATTTGCCTACCTCTTTACAACATTGCTCAGAGCATACATGACAGGCTTGCTGGGTTTGTATTTGGCCATCTCAAGCATATCGTGGATCAAGAGTGCAGAAGGATTGGACACGAGTCCCAAAGCAAAGACAGTTGCATCAACCTCAAGAGAGTTGGTGTCAAAGGTCCTGAGGATCTTCATGATGGCACTGCTGCATTCAGGAGTTCCACACTGAGCCAGTACCTGGTAGGTGAGGACTTGGGACACCGCAAGAGCCTCAGGGAGCGCCTCACTCAAGGTTTCTGTTTTCATTCCACGGACCATTGAGACAAGCTTGTGGAACAGGGGAGCCCTCCTTTCACCCTCGTTCTCAGGCAGAGTGTCCAGTTCTCCCAGGAGATTCAGAACAGCATCTTTATCCTGCACAAAACTCTTGTCCTCAACAGCCTCCATGTGGAGATCCTTGACAAGGACACCTTAGCAGACAAACACAAAGGTTATCATTTATCTGCACTACCTTGTAGTTATAACAAATCAAGACAAAGCAAATTAAACAAAAAAGCCTTACCGTGAACAAAGATTCTGTCATTGTGAGGAGAAACTTTAACCAGGGTCAGCTCTTGCTTTCCAACATTGGTAACTCCATATTCTCTCCTTAAATATAGAAAACAGGGTAACAAAAAACAAAAGCAAATGCATATCCCATATACTTACATAGCAGAGCATTCCATAGAGTCTAGTACAAGGTTTGACTTACTTATATGAGAAGGGAATGAGGATGTGGTTCTCGGTGCAGGACCCAAAGGTCATGTGTTTTTTCACATTGTCAAATCTGTAATTGCAGGTTTGGGAGCTCCTGATCAGCTGAGCAAGTGGGTAGTGCTTAAAAGTGATAGATAAGGATGTTAGCATTGTGGAGATTTATGTAGGCACATTTTTGTGTAATCCTTTGCAAAAGTAAAGACTCAATTGACTCAATTCTGCTTTTCTTTCCATTATAGATTTAATTTAACCACCCTGTGTTAAGACACATTAATATCCACTACTACAAACAAAGGTAGAGTTTCTCGTTTGATTTGTCATAGTGTTTAAAGTTTCCAGCTCACAGCTTGTCTTTGAGTGCCTTACCATGCCGGTGATAAGAGCCAGGGGGCTGGTGTGATCTCTCATTGGGACAAATTGGTCACATCTGGACAGATCCCTGTTTAGGCTGACGTCAGTTGCAATGTCTTCTCTAGCATTGACTGTGTAATGGGTCTTGCACTTGCCGTGAATTGTAGGCTGCAGTGAATGTGGTAAAGATTAGATGAAATAAATAAACATTTAGAATATATGATTACGAAACCATTTTTAATGAATATTAAATGGGGTTTAATGGGGGTATTTTTAATCTAGCTTTGTTGCACTCTGTGTATTTCCTTGACAAAGTATTGTACCATATTCTTGTTCTTGTCTTCTTCCAGCACAGGAACAGCCAGTGCAGAGACGATACCCCTCTTAAAGTTCAGGACAGTCGTTGTTTCACCTTCTTCAGGGTACAGTTTCACATCATACAAACCCTCAATCACGACCTTCAGGGGATACCTAAAAAAAAGTGCACACTCTCCAAATATACCACTTTTTTTTTAATGGCACGGACAGTCACGGAGAAATTACATACTTTTCCATTTCGGCAGCGAAAGCATCAGAGCTGGGGCTGTTGGCAAACACAGGGTTACCCTGTGAGTCCGTGTCGACAACTTCACTCAGCCTGCAGCCAGTGGTGCGTACAATGAAACTGCAAGTTTGAGGAACTTCAATTTCAACCTGTTGGAGGAGGGAAATTTTTCTCTCTGAAATACATGGAATGGTTAGGAAAAAACAGATGATTGTGAAGTGCTTCTCATACCTTGCAGGAAGCCTTGTGTCCATTCTTGAGAAGTGAGGCTCCGTTGATGGCATTCAGAGATTCAGCTTCATATTGGTATTCATACTTGTGTAGGCTCTTGTACCTTTGAGCCACTAGAAGAGATGAGATTAGAGTAATGAGAAATCATTTATTAGTTATCTTTTGGAAACTATTGCTATTGTGCAAATTTGGTGTCAACAAAGAAATGAACTTACAGAGACAGGTTGGGTGATCTTGTTCTTGGGCAACTGGAAAATAAAGATTAATCATTTGTTTTAGCACCTGTAATCCAACTAAAACAAAATGCACTACAACTTAAAGCCATCTACAAAGCCTAATAATTACCGTAAGATGTTTTGCGTTTTGCCAATTTTTGTACATGTTACATGTTTTTAACCTTCATTAAACAATTTTGCAAAGACTAAAGTACACCGATATCTATTGCAACCCTTTCAACACTGTAAAAAATACTTTTTTAAACAGAAGGAGTTTCAGGACTACTCACAAGTCAAGGCAGATGTACTGAGGAGCAGCAAAAGGTAGAGCTTTGAGTCCCCCATGATGGGTTCGTTGAAGCCCCCTCCTTTTGGGTCAACGAGCACTCAAAACTGAGACTGATTTTTTTTACTTCAGCTTGAGGCTTTTATACACTCAGGTGGGCCCTGTTGGGAGACTGGGAGGCACAGACGATTGTTTGAATGCTCAAAGTCCACCCTACCCTCTTGTGTGTGGAGGGACAAATGCACTTAGAGACACTTAGAGCTCAAGGACGAGCCATATAAAAATAGATATATTGTGTTAAAAATGTCTTCATTTATTAATGCAGTTTGTCATTCACTGATTGGATATTAAGAGTTAGTCTTAACAGATCATGTTTTATAATACTTAAATCCTTACAATGGAAGATAGCAACTAATAACTGTTCACATTGTTTTTATTCTTCACGGTGTTACATTCTTAATAGTATGCTAATAATGCATGTACCACCAACAATTCATATTATTTTTTTAAAGTTTACTATTAATAATTGTAAATGTGAACATGATAAAGACATAGAGTTAATTCTACACTCTAAAATACTTCAGGTGACAGAAATATTACACACATTAAAATGTAAAATTTCAAAAATTGACAATTGTAATTTTAGCATTAATTGTCTAGTGTTACTTTGTTTATTAAACTAGTGCTTCATTTTTTAGGGTACAGTGAACATTTGTAAAAGCTGCTTTAATAACACTTAAGTTAGCAAAAAGTCTCAAAATGTATAACATGATAAATGCACTCCTGCACATATTTGCACTATACATGTTGTTTGGCAATGTTGCTTTACATCTACTTTTTACTTTTTACTACTTTACCAACAAGCAAACAAAAAAAATAATACTTACAGTGTAACGAAGTTAGATGCTTGTTTTTCTGCTCCACAGCCCAAAATGACAACAGCAAAAACATTTGCAGACCTTGATTTGGGTTGGGACACTGAACCTTGAGCTACAAAGTTTCAAAGGTTTCTGCAAAATTTGATTAGTTGTTTGAATAGGGTCTGCTATTCTGTTTGTGGCATGAAAGGCACATGACATAAAAAAAACAGCAATAACCTTGAGCTGTCTTAAGCATTATTATTATTATTTTTTTTTGTAAATGGTGTTTACTTCAATAATTTGTATTGCATTATATTTAACATTACTATACAAATGATTAAACACATGAAATTGTCCTTTTTATAAACTGATCTCAGAGTTACAGCTAAACATTGTGTAATGGTCTGTCGCAATATATATCCTGATCGGTACTTTTTGCTGGATGCTGATAATGTTTGAACTAACATCCACAGAGTCCAAAGGGAGCTTAAAGCAAATGAACACTTTTTTTCTTTTCCATTTTAGGTTTTAAGCTTAATTATTTTCCTTTTGTAATAACAAAAAAGATTTTGAGCACCCTTTAAGCATCTTTTTAGATTTTATGCTGACAAGGAATATGTGTAGAAAGTTCTCTGAATTTTCTTCTAGCTGTCTTAATGTAAGTCTGTGTACTTTAAAAGGGTTACAACTGTATATATAAGTTACAGTACTCAAACTATATGACCAGGGGCGGTCCTAGCCTGTTTGGTGCCCCCTACAATCACAGCCAAGTGGGTAACAAAGGTAAACAGAAGTTTTCCCAATCCTTACTAATGAATGTCATCTTGTTTCAGGATACATGTCGTACATAATACCTGCAATTATCCAATGACACATCTGCTTTATCTTTTGCTCGTTTCTACACCTCTCTTTTTTTCTAAACTGAGGACTTGATGGCTTTGACCTTTTCTTGTCCGTCTTCCATCAGTAATTTTGCACTCCAGTATCAACACCCATCCCCACAACATAATCTAATAGACCCACATGTTAGTGCACAGATTTGGTTCGTAGGGGTTTTTTTTCTGGGATTTTACACTACAGAACATGACAGGTTGTGTATGAGACTTCGACACAGCAACAGCAGCAAGCAGGTGCATTGAGGGCCGTTATGCTCACTTTACACACATATGTGTGTAATAGAATTTATAAAACACATTTGTGCACATTAGAAGTCTATATCATAATGTCTTTTTTGTTTGTTGTAGGACTGTCAGCGTTAAAGCATTAACGCCGTCATCACGATTAACATGATTAAAATTTTTAATGCACTCAACCTATCTGGAGCACAGAATGAACAGACTTTATACAAACTGCCCAAAATGCGTTGACAGAGATTTTGAGTCATTCTGTGCTCCAGGTGGATTAATTGCGTTAAAAATTTTATTCCCATTAATCGTAATGACGTCAACGTTAACAGCCCTGTGCAGCAAGCAGCAGGTGCACCTAGTAAATGGAGGGTGCCCTTACTCCTTGCAAATAGGCAATAGAAAACCGATCGGTGCCCATGCAGTCCCCGAAATGCGCTGGCATGATGTTGGGGCAGCATGGGTGCAAGCAACAAAACCAGCAATGCACACAACAGTAATATGGCAAATAGAAAAAAATCACCCTTACTATTGTTACTGTTTTTAATTCTAAACAACACCATGTTTACATTATTGCAAATTCCCCATTTTCTTTAATCCAATGTGTCTTTGTCTGAGTTTATTTTCTGCAGGTAACCGGGACTTTATAATTAACAATTATTAATAAACAAAACAGATTCTAAACTCTTTGACCCAGGAGTATGTAGCAACCCAGCAAGTTGGCTCCAAGTACTATTGCCCAACCAGTGTTTTGACATAAAGGTTGATACCACTGGAGATATTTCGCAAGTACTGTTGTACTGTTGTACATTGTGCTCTAGGATCCTGTTTTTCAGCAAAATAGCTCCAAATGTCAGAAGCTCTCTTTGTTCTTCATTTGTGTACATTGATACAGAGGGACAATCATTCACACAAAATCACACCTATGGTCAGTTAACTTCTCACGCATATCTCTGGTTCGTGGGAGGACATGCACACTCACAAAGACTCGCAGACCCCAACCAGTTTGAAACCAGGAGCTTCTGTGACCAGACAGTGCTGAACACTACCTGTGTCTAACATGCAGTCCTTTATGCACTTATATGTAATTATATGTTATTGTTATTATTATTAGTACCATTTATGCTAATACTACTTATAAATAATACAAAAAAGTGTATTGTAAGTTGTGTAATACATTTGAATTTGTCCATCTGATAGTTTAAACATTGGCTAAAAGTCCAGAAAATGAAGTCATGCTCAGAATATTGATGCGTCATAAACCAGCATGATCAGTTGAAGCTATATTGCTTGTCAGCTTTGTCAGTGAGTAGCAGATAGCAGTTTAGATCAAACCTAACCCCACTGACAGAACCGTTCCAGTAGGACAAAATTTATCACATACAAGGGAATATACAGAAAGATAAAAGATATAAAAGACTCCGATGTGCAAGAACTTTTGCATTATTAGCATGAAGACCAAATTTTTCACCATTATAAATACCAACACCGATATATCAGCAAATAAACAAACATTGGTGAAATAAATATTGGCCAAAAGATAGGCTGATATTTTGGCCTCATCAATGGCCTCATATTGGCCACGCTCTACGTTACCATGGAGCTTTTTGACCCTCTGAGTTTTTTTTTTTTTAATAAATTATGTTAATAAACTGTCATTTAAATGGTAAATATTTAGCAGTATTACTGAAGAGAGTTGATACCAGTTGTTGTCAGGTTAATGCTGTTTCTGACAGAACGGTTTATGGCTGCAAGAATAACCTTACAACTAGTTTTCATTTAGGCCCCTTTCAAAGGAGCATAGACAAACCATAGATTCCTCTATTCGTATATCAGTGTCACTTTGTGAGATTGTATAGGTGCAAATTAAAATACAGACAATGCTAAATGCGTTGTATAGGAGTTTTCTGTAGAAAGATTATATATAGGATATCTTGATGCATGCTCAATCATCCAGGTAAGGAAATCCCAAAAAGTTAATTCTGTTCATCTGGACGATGAGTTAACCAACAAACAATAATTATCTGCATATCTGAGAAAATGTCAAAACTTAATGGGGATTGATGTGGGAGTTTTTAAAGTTTTCATAAAAAAAAAGCTGTGGACCCACAGCTGACTGACATTGTCATGCAGCTACAAGGCAAACGCATTTGTGTCTTGACACTGCCTAAAGTGATCACTGTCCCATCATCCGTAACTGCTACACTTCAAATTTGTCTCGTTATAAATCAACCTGTAAGTTTCTAAATAAGTGAAAAAACCCACAATATGACTTCAGCTAACACATATTTTGGTAATTCATTTACTTTTTATGGTACATCATTTAGGCCTGGAAAATATGATTAAATTGGAAAGTAAAGACCAAATACTTCGCTTTGGGTATCCAAGTTGCCATACTGTACACTACAATATTAAAATGTGATGAAGTGGAACTGCAGAATGTTGTACAATTGTAGAAACTTCTGTAAAAAGCACCTTTACTGTAGAGATAAATAGCTGTGATATTTTCAGTGGCAAAGGTAACAACGTTTCATAACAAGTCCAAAACTGGGGCAACACTGGCACAAGATCCAGCACAAAAGGTAATCAATTTTCAGTGTTCGGATTTGCCACTGAGAAGTCATTAACATGTTGTTTATAGTTCATATTTTTTTAAAAAAGAAAGTAAATCTGACAGGAAATCTCATGATGTCCTGTGTGTTCTTTTCTATTCAAGTAAAAACACATTTACCACTGCATTAACGGGGTACTTCAGTCAGCTCGCACACATGTATTGCACCCAGACTTTTCTAGAAAGGCTTACTCAGCATTGCCATTATCAGTACAAATGAAAGTGAGGTAGTGCAAAGAACACATGCAGCTTATCAGTGTATCACGTACTTTGTGCAGCATTGTTTTACCACTTGCAACATGTCCAATAAGCCTGCATACGTTTCTTTCATCAATCTACTCTGACAATAGCCATAAAAATGGCAAGAAAGTGGCACAGATTCACCACAAAAAGCGAATAATACAGTCAAAATCAGCAGAGGAAGATGAAAAGCAGAGCTTTATTTCCTGTATTTTCTTGCAAACCAAGGGGATGATGTGCAATAAAAAAAAATGCTTAAACGATAAACAGAATTTATCTCAGATTTAGGTTTCAGCTAACAATAAAAGTGTGTGATCGCAGCCATTAACAGCTGCAGGTCCAAATGCATTTTACTGTTCGAACAACAACAGCGGACCAAAAAAGAAAAAAAAACAGACAAAGCATAACGTTATCCTCTATTGCAATGCATATTTTACAAAAAAAACAACATCTCACATCAAATTTAAATGATTTAACCCTTAAATTCCTTAATAACGTGTCTTTCTTACAAACTGGTTTGTAGCAACCAGAGGTGTTTCACCCTCCTCGGCATTACCTAGAATTCTGCTTCGAGAAGCTTCAACACTTGCTTCACTTTTGAGACTCCTGAGGAGCTCCCTCCAGGTCTCCAAACTCCTAGATACCAATTTGATCAAGTGCCAGAATAAACCAATCGCATGTATCCAACCTTTAAAGTATCTATACCCTGATGTTAAGAGTTGTTTTGTGGAACGAGGGAGTTTTGTGTGTGCATTTTTTTTAAAGAACCATTTCTTTAGTAGAAGTAGCCATAAAACACTCCTTACACATAAAACTGTATGACTAGAAAATTGTACCTAAATTATTCTTATTCTTATTTTAAGAAAAGATAAACAAAACAAATCCTAGTTTGAGGGTCGTGGTTTCTTTAAAAATTCCAAATATGACGTTTCTAAAAAATCAGCTGATTCTGCGAGGGGACCGCTCACTGGTTTTTCGTGGAATAACTCATATTATAAACCTTGATGTCAGTGGCTTGTGTTCCTTAAATATTGACAGAGGTCTATAGAGTGGAGCAATGTCCCTCACTCTAGTTAATGTAAGGACAGACAGATCGATATTTTAGCAGTGGGCTGGCGCTTGTCAGTATTTATCCAGGAGGTAAAATTTCCAGAGGAAGAGGAAGGACAGAGTGTCAACAAGATCCATGAAACAATGTGTTCATTTTGGGAACAAGTGAAGATTTGAACTTCAAATAGCCCAGTGCTTATAACAGCATAGATGAAGTACCAGTAGTATATATGGAAAAACGAGAAATTATTTCAATTCTATTGCTCTTTCTCTATTTTGTGTATTTGTGTATAAACCTTCTCAGAACCTCCTCAGTTCTTCATTGCATAAATTCAACAAGATGCTGAAGACATTCCTCTGAGATTTTGGTCTATTTTAACATGATACCATCACAGAATTGCTGCATAACCATGATGCAAATCTCCCATTCCACCACATTCCAAAGTTGCCCTAATTGAGCCTCATCAGACCCAGCAATTTCTTTCCAATTTGTCATTGTCCAGTTTTGGTGAACCTTAGTGCAAATTATATCCTCACTCTCCTGTTATTAGCAGACAGGAGAGACACCTTGTGTCAGTTTCTACTGCTGTAGACAAACTGCTTCAAGATTGAGTGTGTTGTGCATTCATAGATGCTCTTCTGCATACCTTGGATGTGACGACCAGATGTTTGAGTCACAGTTGCCTTCCTGTCAACTTAAAGTAGTTTGGCCATTCTCATTTCTGACAACAATAAGGTATTTGCATCCACAGAACTTTTGATCACTGGATATTTTTCTCTTTTGGACCATTCTCTGTAAACCCCAGGGATGGTTGTGTGAAAAAATCCCAGTAGATCAGCAGTTTCTGAAATACTCACCAATCAGGTAACAGAAACCATCCAACATTCAGAGTCACTTAAATTAATTTTCATTCCTCATTTTGAAGCTCAGTTTGGTCTTCACCATGTCTGCATGGCTAAATTCATTGGGTTACTCCCATATGATCAATTTATTCAATATCTGTGTTGACAAGCAGTTACAGGTGTAGTTAGTATCGTGACCAATAATTTATACACAGGAGGATTGGAGATTAGTCACAGATGAAAGCGATCAACTAAAACTAATGAGGCACTATAGTGAAGCAATGCAGACATACACAAAGGAAATAAAAGCCAAAGCAATACCTGAACAAGACAAATGAAACAAATAAACAAACAATAAATAAATAAACAGCAAAGAGTCATTATGTCAGAGATAGTGTCATAAAACCAAACAATAGAAACATCCGGTTAAAGAATAATGATCTGGAAGAGGACTGTGCATAGAAACACCCCTACAGCAAATAAACAGCCCTGTCTCATCCTTTAAAAGAAGCTCATCAGTCTAGTTTCAGCTTAAAGGGAGGAATACGTACCCAAACTGGCGTATCTGCAGATTCCAGAAAGGCTGGTGACCTCTAGTGGATCATTACATTTCTGCAGAAAAGGAGAACGCATCCCTCTCTGCATGACTACACCCAGCTCTTCTCTTGTCTCCTTAAAAAAACGTGTACTATATTTAAAACTGACAACAAAAAACACGCAGCTGTGTGTTTCATCTGACACGCAAAGCTTATGCTATTTCCTCATGCATCTTTTTTAACTGTCAATACTGAAAATAATCCGTTTTTAAACCTTGTTACACTCAGAATAAATCCCAATGAAAAGGGTTATTCGATTATGAGACTATCGAAGACCACTTGTTTGTTTTAACCAGACACTTTTATGCTTTTCTTCTTCCTGCTACTTTCCTACTACACACTACGTTTACATAAAATTACGTTTTACAATTACTTCTGAAATTGTTTGACCTGCTGAAGCCTGAAGTGATATGGTATCTTGTTCCAAACAATGTTATTCAAAGAATACTGTCTTCCTTTCCATGTGCACAGCCCAACATCCACAGCTTTGTTTCAGTATTGAGTTGCACATTGGCAGCAGCAACAAAACAACCTCAGACTACTATATCACTGCTCCAATCCCCCGCCCCTCCTCCTGTATTGTACCCACTCTAAGGTCAAGATAAACACTCCATGTGCTTATAGAAACAGGTGTCAGGCTTCAGGAAGACACACACACACAGAGGCAAACGCACACAGTTAATTATTTATCTTCTCACTGAATTGCTGACATATACACCATCCCGCCTTCAGTGTCACTTTAACCAGCGCAAGAGAAGTTAGTGCTATTGATGCCGATGGACCAGTGTGCATCTGTGCTGGGGCTGAAAGAGAAGACTTATACGGGAAAGCATTGAAAAGAGCTTATGTTTACGTCATTAATACTTAATTCTGCAAAGCAATTTGTCCAGCAATATTACAATGACTTGATGTTTGTTTTGATGAATTGCTGTTGCAATTAGAAGGAATAACATGTTTAATACTGTTGTACAATGGAACTTCACATTTTCCACGGGATTTACAAGCCTGTAAAACTGCAGAACAGGAGGCCCTAGCCTTTTCCAGAATTACTTTTAATTCACGTTTGTTATCGTAGAGGTGTTTATTTAGTCTATTTTTGTCCAAGTATCTACATTTTCCCCCAGATGTGAAGCGTTTATTTTAGATATTGAGCTAATAATAGTCACCGTTGATAATTTTCCACTGAACTCTGCTCGACAGTTCCTACAGTGAAGCTGCGAGTGTGGAAGGATCCATTCAGTGGATGAGGGGGGGGATTTAAAGTATTACTTAAAGACTACAAAACAGGAAATCCCATTAAAATGTTTTTTAAGACACGTTACGCTCATTCTAGCTTTTACTCGGTCTCCCCTGGATTAAAGTGCTATTTTAAGTAATTCTTCAATTGATGGAGAGGGTTCAATCCCTCTCAGGGAGAAAGGAAACCCCCCCAAGGAGCAATATGGCCGATTCAGATGAAAACCGAGCTCGTGCCACATCTTCCACTAAATGATAAAGCCGCTGAGCCGGGAGCTGGAAGCAGGACGTACTGAATAATAATAATAATAATAATAAAAATAAAAATATTAGAAAACGTACGTACACGCTTTTCCATATTTGTTTTTTTTTTGTCTGAAAAGTGTTAGGGTGACTCGAACATTTTCTCTCGTGTTGGAGTTTATGGTGGGAGGAGGTATTAAGTTAAACTACTGTAAGTTAACGGTTAAGTCAGGCTGCTGGTGACGCCTTATAGTGAGAAACGTGGGCTTCGAACATTTACTCTTTCAGTCGGAGGACCCATAGATACCTTCAGGAAAAAGGTAAGTTTGTAAGAATTTTTTAGAAGCATTTCTCGTTACTGTAAAGTCCACTGTGCTTTAGCGGCTACTCTACCCTGGACTGCTGTGGCAATTTCCTAGAGACAGGACTACACCCATTCAAAACACATCTCATCTGCCCTGGGACGTTGCTCCATTAAAAATACTAAAAGATGCAGCTTATTGACTCACAAGTCTTTATACCGAATACGTGCTGTAATGAAAGCCTGATAAAATGTAATGCACTATTTTATTTTATTTATTAGTCCCGTTTATCAAGCTAAAAAGTCTCATTGATATTGAAAAACTTATTTCCAAGAGAGACAATGGCAGCAAAAGTCCAAAACACGCACACCACATAACTACATTTCAATTAAAACATATAAAATATTCCGTACAAACATAAAATATGTACAATAACGGATCATTAAAGTGATCAACTATATACATCTAGCTAAAGAAAAATAGACGCAGGCATGACTCAGTGAATAATATTAAAGCACACGTATGAAATATACCCGGAACCACATAAAGTAAATCAGACATAAAAGAAAATGATTTGTGCTTCATAAAAAAAAGAGCAAACACGTGTCTATCCAAAAATACTTATAAGTAAGATCAATAGATTTTATAATAAACTAAGTGTGGCTGAATGTGTGGGGGGGGTTTTACTTCATCTTGATTTGATCATTTTTTAAAGGTTTCTTGTACAAGTGATGCGAACTAAGTAGCAAATTAAGTTTTTAATTCACAGCTTGCTTAAAAATGCTGCAGAAACTGGTAAAATATTAATATTATAAGTTCATGTAATCACTGTATGACTTCTTAGAACTAAATAAATGGTGTAAAAAGCTGCCAGCTCCTTTTCTTACTATGGGATTGCCATCTAAAACAATCTCTTGCTAAATATTAAAAGCCTACTCTTTTCATCTACTATTTCATACTATTGTTGCTGTTTTTCTAGTTAATTTCACAGGGTTTTTTTTCTAATGAAAAGACCATAGCCATCATGTGAAGAGTACGCATCCAAAATTAAATACACCCACTCACCAAGTGTTAAAGTAATAAAAATACACATAATAATTTTGCTGTAGTAAGCTTGAGCTTGCAGAAAAGCTAGATTAGTTCCAGTGCAGTATTGTCCTTGGAAATATATCAAGCAATGAGTATAATGCTAATGATAATTTTTTTGAATTTAAAAGCAAGGAAACATTAAATTGGCACACATTCACACACACTCAATATCTCAATATATCTTCTGCCCTGCGTGTGCCCCAGATTGACTGTTACACTGCCTTTCCCTCATAAGCTGTAGCACTACTATACTGTTGCCTTGACTACTGGTGTGTCAGGGGACCTCATCCTGATCCACTGCAATGATTTTCTCTGACATGAGTTCAGAGAGACTGCCACGAAGCACCGCTGAATGCGAGAATAACTAGAGAGCTCATTTTCTCCTTAGCTTATAAATACCTCACACCAACTCCTCAACCACCTGATGGAGTCCCACTTACCAGTGGTTTGCGGACTCAAGGCAACAGCGCTGCTCTGCTCATCCACTGCAGAGCAGGCTAAAACGGGCACGCTTTCTTTCTGCGCACTGAGCCATATCAGGTTGTTTGGATTACATTCCCTTTAAAAGAGGCACGATGCAGAGAGCATTAAAAACATTCTGTCAGTCGTGTTTATCCAGAGTTAATGAAGGGAAAGGGTTCAGTGTTAGCCCGCTTACATTATAAAAACAGGAGGAGTGGGGATGTCAGTTGTATTTGTACTGATTGACAAGTGGAAAACCTAACAATATTCACTAAGAATACTACTGGATGTTCACAGTTTAGAGGCTTTGCCTGAGAATAAATAAAAAAAAACTCTATTGAATTCTTTTTAAGAAAAAGTAATTACTTATTTACATTTAGATATAAATTTAAGCAGAAGTTTTCTTTTGATTACCATGGTCACTGGTGTAAACATAAGTGTGAACTATTAGCTCTGTAAGGACAGATATACCTAAAAATATACATGCTGCATCTCTGTATCTGACTGTCATTGTAGTTTCCTTCCTGTTCTGCATGAAATAATGAGCACGTTGGAAGAAAATGTTTTTCTTTGTTGTGACATAGCCCTACTCAGGAAATAAAGTGGGTCTAAGAATGGCTAAGGGCAGTGAAACTGGTTTACAGGAACCCTGCTGTAGCCTTGAGGAGGGGGGATGCATGCTGCACCGGAGCTTGTGTGAACAGTCTCATTAGGCGGAGAATCCACTGGAAAAAAGTGGACCATACGGAACTGGGAAGGCTGTGGGGGTTGGGGACGGGGACAGGATCTGTTGCTGTGTAATCTAAGGGAACTGCAAACACTGAATGTGAAATGGCAATCTCGAGGGGCTGTTGTGTATCAAGCAACGGTCACAAGACTGTGTTCAGCTCCCCACAACCCCACCAGTCAAGGCAGAGAGGACTTTATTTTCCCTGAACCACATCATTTCCTGAGTAATGCTATGTCACAACAAAGGAAAAGCAGTTTATTAAAACAGTCTTTGAAATCCCAGACCAATGATTGCATGCGTAAGTAGGAATGTTTTAAATGTTATAAACACTACTGCATATCTATTCATCCAGTTTATTAAAGGAAATTAACAGAATTTGCAGCAGGTAAAAAAAAAAAAAAGATGAATCCGGGCTTTAACGATGCATTTTGCACAAATACTGTTAATGTATTTAACAGTTTAAATGCAGAGAAAAATATTTGATCTGATAAATGATATTTAAAAATTGCCTAACTACAGTGGCAGGGGGTTGTTTTGGTTTCATCACTGAGGTCTGTAAGACTGTTTTGCAACCCGCAGCCTTATGCATAAGTAAGTTTCTATTACTTTAAATAAAATAACTAGGCTATAGCACACGCTGTTGCAAATTATGAGTATTTTCTCTTAGCCTCAGAGCATCTTGAAGCATGAGGGTAGCACTTTTCCTTTTTGCAGCCTACAAGCTGTTGTGTTTCATGTGGCTTTGTGTTTGCTTGAGGGAATAAATAGCAACGCCCATTATTTATGTCTACTCCGGCTCAGCCTGCACACCGAGCTGTCCTGGAAAAGTCCATGTGACACAGATCTGAGGAGGTGCATCCTGTTGTATGTTAAAGCGGAAGGACTAGAGTCAGGCCTGTAGGGCAGTGTGTGATTTATGCTGTGGCCCAGTTTAAACAGGGGCAGCAGACATGATAATACATTCTCAAAATAAGAATCATGTTTTCTCTAGTTGCTCAGTGCTGCTGTGAAATGTTTAAGTGTATGAGACACTACAAAATGCTACTTCGTGACCATGTGTTAGTATTTTTCTGTGCAACAGGAAGCAGAAGACTTTCGCTCTGCAATAATAACACCTTGACTTTCGGGACAGTTAGCCACTTGGTTGATCAGCCTGGTCACAACTGATGGATGGATGGATTTCCATTTAGATTTTTATCGACATCCTTCCAAAAGGATGAATCTTTGCGACTTTAACGATTACCTGATTTAGGCCAACACTGCAGCAGGGTGGTTAGCGCTGTTGCCTCACAGTGAGAAGGTCCACCAGCCAGCCAGCCGGGGACTTTCTGTGTGGGATTTGCACTTTCTACCTGTGGCTGAATGGGTTCTCACCAGATACTCCGGCTTTTGCCAAAGAGAAGCTTGCAGTTTTAAATTAACTGTAGCTGTGAAAATAAAAGAATTCATGTTTTTCTGTGTTAGTCCTCCGATAGACTGGTGACCTGTACGTGTCGTAACCTGCCTCTCACACTATGACAGCTGAGATAGGCTCCAACTTGGATAACCATAAGAAAATGGATGGATGGATGGATAGACGAATAAATGGATAAGTTTAAAAAATGGGCAACATATTTATCAACCTTTGTGTAGCTCTGATATTTTATCAGTTTAGAGTTTTATTTTTTGTCCAATGGTTTGGCATATGGCCAAAATCTACAAAACTAATGACTTTCCCATCAGCACAAGCTGCACATGTTTTTTTGTAGCTTGGCTGGGTTTTCTTCAGTTTTGTGTTCTTTTAAACAAATTAAACTTTTAAACAAATGTAAACAAGGTCTTTATACTACCATTTATCAGCACCTCGGTACTTGTTATAAAGACAGTACTTTGTCATAGTCGTAGCTCTTTTATTTTATCAATTTATTGTAAATGACACAATACGTAGTGTAAACTTTATTTTTATTCTTTTTTTAACTTTTGCTAATCTTGATGGCAAATCTTTAAGTAGCATGTGTCCTTCAGTCAACAGATATGCACTCGTGAACCCACCCCTGGACAATTCAAACTTTGCCAAATTCCTAATTTCTGAATGCAGTTTGCATGAGAAAAGAAAGGTAGAGCAAGAAAAGTATTATTGTGTCGTGCTTTGATTTTGTCCTGAGTGACATGGCTCCTTGTTTGACTTACAGACCTCTGTGCCATTCTGTGACTTTGATTCATAAACCTACAGGAAATTACCCCTGTCTTATAATTATAACAAATATGGCGTCTGTTTCGAAAGGACCTCATCCAAATTCAAGCCGCTCTCATTTGTTCTTCACCAGATGGAGCGTTCTGTTGCCAGAAAGACAGGAGCGCAGGGATCCCAGTAATTGAAAGAGAGAGAACATGGGTACAAAGCTTCTCTCCCATAAATTCATTATATCATCACAGAAGAGTGGAGGTGTTATTCACCAAGATTATTATATAATTGCACTGTGGGTATTAGCAAAGCAGCTCACATAGTATAGCTGGAAATAGTTTCTCTTCTATGTGTCATACTTTTTCCATTCTTTCTTCCTCCCTACCCCCGCACATCTCTCTTTCTGTCCCTCCCACTCACACTTTACCAGATGCATGTGAAAGATTAGCTCAGGTTTTGGCCAGTTTTTCCGCAGTTTTCCAGAAAACGGTATAACAAATGTGAAAGTCGCTTTCTCGTTCTGTCACGCAGAGCCACAATCCAACCACGCTAAAAGAAAGCTTGACGTTATTTCATAGGATCAGACAGATAATTTTTTTATTTGTCTTCCTGCTAACTGCCAGTAAGTAAGAGCATTTTCCTTCTACAAAAAACAAAACAAACAAAAAACCCCAGCTGTTTTCTCTTGTTATTTTGGGAGAGAAAAGTCTGGCACATTCTTAACACCTTCCTCACTTAAAATAAAGATGCAGACATAAACATGATGACATCTACATCACACATTTTCCCTGAAAATGTCAAAACCTTTTTGCTCACCGGCAAACACATGTTTGCGTCTGCTTCATAATGAGTTTTATGCAGGAGGTTTTATTTTGGATGTGATGTGTTTATGCATCCTCATATCACCAATCATGAATATCCTGTATACATAAATGAATAAACAGATTTTGCCGAGTAGAACCATGGAAACAGAAGCAAACCCACAGAAAGCAAACGTGAATAGAACCAGGTGGTCAGATGCTTCACTGTCTTTGTCTTTTTCCTATGTATTTATAGCGATCGCTTGTGTGTATGTGTTAGGTTAACATGTACGCTGCATTTAAACACTGCCACATTTAAGGTAAATAAAAGCAGTACATACAGGACATTAAAATAATATCCCTGCAAGAAGATAGACAACAAGTGAGAACAGCAAAGTCAGATAAAAAGAAATGACAAAGAGACAAGTTTAACTTTAAAGACCTCTTTTAGTTATTGTATACTTACTTTTTTATCTTAACACTGACTGTTTAATGTTTTGATTTCTTTAAACAGGGTGTGTCTTAATGTGTTTTCAATGATCGCACGCTTTGTTTAGTGGCACCTTTGCTGTTGTATTTTAAAACCAGTGGACATGTCTATGGACTGAGTTGGGCCCTGATTTACTTGCTCTCTGAGCTTGCTCTTTAATCATTGTGTCAATTCCACCTTAAAATCAGTTAGGAGATTTATTTTCCCACAAAGGTGAGGATTATTGTCAAAATCAATGTTTGGCCTTCTCAGTGACAACAGTCAGTATCAGCCTGACCTTTTAGAAAGTGGCTTTATTGAGAATTACAATGCCCCAGGACACTTGTCCCTCTACCATGCAGTGAAAGGTCGATAAATTATCACCGTGCCTGACAATTAATACTGTATCCACGGAGACCAGACCACCCCCTTGCTACATACACATGTGTGCACACGCATAGTGTTGTGTTAACATCTGCGTTGTAATCTTATCTATATTTTTTTTCTTGTGTATGGACCCTGTTTGAATTATGCAGACTTTTTCCCCCTCGGCTTGTTTGCCTGAAAAACATCCTCAGAACATGTTTTCTGATGAAACGCTGCTGCAAACTGAGTGGAATTATTGACCCCATGAATCATTTATGATATTCACACAGGGATATTAATGAGGGTTATTGGTCCCCTGTAGGAGCAGAGGAAGCTGGAAAGTAAAAGCACAGGGAGTAGAGGATAGGACACACCAGCCCTGCTATCGCCCTGCCTGTGAAGGTGCTTTGTCATGGGGAAACAGAACAGCAAGCTGCGGCCCGAGGTCCTGAACGACCTGAGAGAAAACACAGAATTCACCGACCATGAGCTGCAGGAGTGGTATCGCGGCTTCCTGAAGGACTGTCCCACCGGCCACCTGACTGTGGACGAGTTCAAGAAGATCTACGCCAACTTCTTTCCCTACGGAGACGCCTCAAAGTTTGCCGAGCACGTCTTCCGCACTTTTGACACCAACGGCGATGCCACAATCGACTTCAGGGAGTTCATCATAGCCCTGAGTGTGACCTCCCGTGGCGGGCTGGAGCAGAAGCTGCGCTGGGCCTTTAGCATGTATGACCTGGATGGGAATGGGTATATCAGCCGGGCAGAGATGCTGGAGATAGTTCAGGTGAGGACATACTATGTGTTGTGTTATAGATACTACACAGCAGAGGTTTTATGTGTGTGTGTGTGTATGAGCTTATCACATTTTAATAAACAAAATCTAAACAAATAAAAACTACAATTGGAAAATAAGTGAAGACAGTAAATTAGTTTACAATAAATGATCACTTTTTAAATTTTTAATCACTGTTTATATGACAATGAAATGACAACAGTTCCTTCTATCTATAATTAAAAAACAAAATACATTATATAAGCCAAATTAAAACATTTGGAACTTGGACTAAATGCAGTTTTTTCTTAATATCAGTAATAACTAAAAATATTTATATTATTCAATAATTTTTTTTATTACTGTTAATTATTAAATAACTTCAGCTGTAATTTTTGCTGTTATATATGCACTTTAGCCTCCTGGTAATGAGTGTTTTTTAGGTTCACCAGTCATCTGCATGGTGCCCGTTCTGTTTTCCTTATCACTGTGGCTATATTTACTCTTCCAATATGGTGGGCCGAGCAGCCTGGATATTGGCTCAGTCCTTCGTGCTTGTGGAAACAAATGAATGTGAAAAAAATAAAATAAAATAGAGACCAGCACTGGGATCACACCAGTGACAATACCAGTGAGCGCTAGGACCACACCCATTTTTGATATATTGTTTGTACACTAACTAAAGGTATCGCGTACAGGAAGTAATAAATACAAATAAAAAAAGGATGATGTGGAAAAACAACAGAAGCCACGCTGTTGCAGCCTACAGAAAGCTTTCTGTTTTCCAGAATGACACATTTCTCTCCTTTACTTAATCTAATTTTAATATTATACAAACAGATAGGTGAGTTCAGAAAGACCTACTGCGAGTGAAACGGTGGGATCATTTGTTGTCAGAACAACATCATTATCTGGTAGCTAACAGAAAACAGGTCAGAGCTTTCAGACAATATAAGCAAAATGCTGTCAGTGGGAACGGTTATTTTTCATCTGTCCGCCCTAAAAGCTTCACGCACGTAGCCAACAAAATCAATACACACATCACAGCAGTCATTATTGTCTTTTTTTATAGGCAATTTACAAGATGGTGTCATCAGTGATGAAGATGCCCGAGGATGAATCAACACCAGAGAAAAGGACGGATAAGATCTTCAGACAGATGGATATCGACAATGATGGTAAGACTGGTGTGTTATTTCCATGTGATGTATAGATTGTGAACCAAATTGTTCTTTACACAGTAAATAAATAGGTCGACTTTTTATTAATCAGTATGCTGGTCATGCATCAGATCCGGCTACAACTGGTCTTTAGTTACTTTAGTCATACATAGCCTGTTATAGATGGACAGTTTGACATTAGGAAGAATAAAGCCAACACTTTAAATTGCTTGTAAGTAAAATTCACAGCCACTTTGTTAGGCCTTTTACTTGCACTGAGTTTGGCCTGCTTTTGCTTTCAGAGCTACCCCTAATTTTTTGTTGCAACAAGGTGCTGGAAACATTCCTCAGAGAGGAATTTTGCTCCAAATTCACATCACACAGATGCTGTATGGATGTATTGGCTGCACATCCATAATGCGAATCTCCTGTTTCACCACATCTCTGGAGGCTATTTGAGTACAGTGAACTCACTGTCACGTTCAAGAAACCAGTTTAAGATAAATGAGCTTTGATGAATGGTGTTTTAATCCTGGTAGAAGGAGCCATCAGAAGATGAGTACACTGTGCTCTTTAAGGGTTAGACATGATCAGCAATAATACTCTGGTAGGCTGTGACATTTCAATGTTGGTATTGAGGGACCGAAAAGGAAATAACCATCACACCATTACACCACCAGCAGCCTGAACTGTTGATACAAGGCAGGATGGATCAATGCTTTAATGTTGTGTACGCCAAATACTGACAGTAATGTCTGAATTTTGAAATCAAAATCAAGACTAATCAGACCAGGCAACACCTTTCTCTAGGCTAATTTTGATAAGACTGTGTGCAAATTGCAGCCTCACGTTTCTGTTCTTAGCTGACAGCAGTGATCTTCTGCTGCTCTAGTGCATCTGCATCTGATTCAGCATGTCATGCATTCAGATACTCTTCTGTATAACTGGATTTATAATAACTATAACTATTCTTAGAAACCAAGTTACTGTTGCCTTCATATCAATGTGAAGCATTCTGGCCAGTCTCCTTTGAACTCTAAAATCAACAAAGCATTTTGGCCCAGAAAACTGCCACTCACTGGATATTTTCTCTTTTTTGGACCAGTCTCTCCAAACCCTAGAGATGGTTCTGTGGGAAAATCCCAGCAGATCAGCAGTTTCTGAAATACTCAGACCAGCCTGTCTGGCACTAACAGCCATGCCACATTTGAAGTCAGTAAAATCACCTTTCTTTCCCCTTCTGATTCTCATCTTCCACTTCAGCAGATCATCTTGACCATGTCTACATGGCTAGATGCACTGAATTGCTGCCGTGTGACTGGATGATTAGATATTTGCATTAGCAGTTGAAGAGTTGTACCAAACAAAGTGGCCAGTGAGTGTATATTTGGTTTGTAAACCAACTGATAAATACTGTTTGGATAGTTATTGAAAAGTTGTGACCAGTGTTGATGAAACTTTGTTAATGTCTAAGAGATGCTGTGAAGAGCTACTATAAAACTCAATCTGATGTTTATATTAACTTGTTTTCAAGAATGCGTACGTAAGCAGGTGGGGTGGCTTTAATGAAACCACAGGATTGTGGACTTCTGGTTTTAGTTTTAGTCATTGTTGAGTTTTGTTTTAACTCATGCTTTACTTTTGTTTTTATTATCTGCTTGGTTGGATATGGACACACAAAAAAACGATATAAAAAAAAGAAAAAATCTTAAATTGTAGTAATTGCTAAGGATAATCAGTCCATTTAAAAGGGATACCAAGGGGTCTTGAGTGTGACTAGCTGGTAGCGCAAATGGTCTCACTACTGCCACAAGACACCTTGTGTTTAATCTCTGAGACAGCAGCAGCTGTTACCAAATAGCAGTATTTGATGCCCTGGGAATAAGGACAGGGTGACTGATTATGAATTGAGATTGAATAATGTCTTTTTCCAGTTAGTTTGTTTAGTTTTTATTATTTATTTCTACCTTTGTGCCAGGGAAAAGAAATCTTCATTATAAAAATAACTGACCTGATCTTTCATCTCTTTATTAAAATTTAAAAACAAATGTAAAACTGATGCGACACAACTGATACATTTTGACCCTCTGACATCTGCAAATGCCTTTTTTCTGATGTACTTATATTCTGATGAGGTGTTAGGAATGTAAAATTAGTAGATACCAATATTAAACAAGTATATACAGTAACAGTCACTTTACATTTTATTAAAATTAGTTACAAAAAAGATAAAAAAAAAAAAATACATACAGTACTGTACAAAAGTCTCAAGCCACCCCTCATTTTTTTTGTAATTTTTAGTGGTCCTAAGTACTTTTAAGTTCTCCAGGCTTTCTAAAGGTCTTATAATTGTCTTCTTTGGACAGTGACTGCTTTTTTACTCATTTTCAGTCCTGTCCTTGAACCTGACACGTTACAGTAAAATGTTTTCTTGTTAAGCCACTAAGCACTGACATGTGATTTAAATATTAAAAAGGGCACCTACCTAAGACGATGAATCAGTGTTGTGTTTACACATAAAAGACAATGTAGCTAACATTCCTCCACATTACTGTATTTCCGTTGATGTTTGCATGCTTCAGTAAATCACTGCATGTATTTTTTGTTTCCCTAACAAAATATAAAGAAATTAGGGCTCATGTGGCTCAAGACTTTTCTACAGTAGTCTGTTGTGAAAGATTAGTTATGTAACAGCTGTTTACATGATAAATCATGTCTTGCTTATGGTACTTTGATTCATGTCATATCACAGTGAAATAGTTATGATTGGCTCCCAGCCTGGTGATCCACAGGCTAACTATAAATGGACTGACACTTGGTGTGACTTGAATGATACATCCAAAAAATCCAAGAGTTGTACTTTTCTTACTGAATCTGACACGTCACAGCTCAAGATATCATGGGCTATGGTGCTGGGCAGGAATGTTTTGTTTTGACATTGTGAAGGTCAAGCTGTGTCTCAGACGGACGTTTTAAAACATCATGTGATGCCATATGCCACGCCTGAAACCACAGCTGCAGAGGAGAGGAG
The DNA here is from genome assembly GCA_015108515.1 of Hemichromis elongatus. Classification (NCBI taxonomy): domain Eukaryota; kingdom Metazoa; phylum Chordata; class Actinopteri; order Cichliformes; family Cichlidae; genus Hemichromis; species Hemichromis elongatus. Next base: position 70,728 of record VUQR01011461.1, read on the forward strand.
AGGGTAAATTGCAGGCTGCACTGGCGATGCTCAAGGATGTTTTTCCACATACCCATGAAAGCTGGAAACTGCATTGAACTACTTTACTCAGTTTTCCTAGGATGTGCCTGCTGCTGAAAGCATAACACATCTGGAGCTCTAAAAAGAAAGGATGTTCCTGGCTGCACACATTCTCTCAAAAACAGGCCAATTGTCCTCATTATGTCTAAATTTTACCTTTTTTTGAATGGTGTCAATGCCACCTGAAGGAGACCTAACACATTTAAAATGAACCTTTAAGCCCATAGCGCTAACTGGCTAATCGGAGATCAGGACCACTGAGTAGTCGTACCTGACCCTTGCCTAGTGTGGGGCACCCACTGCCTTCCTGTTAGTCAGAATATTGGCGTAGTAGCACTTCTGTGATTAGTCACACCAGACCCAGTAAGATACCCAGTGAGATTGACCCTCTTATCTAATGATATTATGTAAGAAAAAGTAGGCGTTAGACTAAAAAAAAAGTGTAATTTTCTACTGTTTCATCTTAGAATAAAAAAAACATCTTTTAGACAAAATTTCTCCAATTTCTGTGATATGTATAATATGAGAGTGGTAAATGCTCTGGTGAAACATGGTTAAAGTTTCACATTTCTCGTGCAGAACTGCACTCCCAAAGAGTTACATACATACAGCAGCGTCACCTGCTGGACAAGAAACATGACGTCTATGAGTATAATGATTCTGGCTCAGGCTCTAATTTATTTGAAACTACTTAATGCAGTGTTATTTGTCACCATCTCAAAAGAAACATCAGTAGCCGATTTTTGTGGGGAGTTGAACATGATTTCATTTTCATGTTTTACTGCTCGTAACTGATATATATATATATACATTTTATTTGTCCCCACAGGTAGATTGTCTTTGGAGGAGTTCATTAAAGGTGCCAAGAGCGACCCGTCCATTGTCAGACTGCTGCAGTCGGATCAGGGAGCCTCTCGTCAGTTCTGAGGACACAGTGGAAGTGATCACACCCTGCAACACATGCACACCTACATCCCTCCAGCTTTGTGCCGTTTATTCTGACAGAGGCTCGATCTTCATCACAGCCCCTCGCCTTTCATTTTAACACTCCATGTCTTAATGTTTACATTATGTACACTTTTCTGGTCAATGTGGCTTTTTCCTCTGTTGACAATGATGTGCTTTTTTTCAATCGAGGCATTTTTTTCCCGTGCATTTTAAAGCATCTCGTTTTGAATTGGTTTTTACCCGTTTGCTGTAAGTGCCATATCTTTTATTTATGCTTACAGGATTAGATGCTTTCAAGTATTATGACTCTCATGTTATACTAAGAGGAAACTAATTAAATCACTTAATTCTATTCAATTTAATTGTTAAAATGTGGCTTATTGTTGTTCAAGATAACAGTAGCTTGAACAGGCACAAGCTGCTGTATTTAACAAGCTCTCTCTATGCTTTTTGTATTGCATGTGCTCAGTGAAATGAGTTTACAGTTCATGTGAATAATGAGGCAGTGATTATTTTTAATTTCTTTTTATTTTTGTAACAAAAATGTCATTTTGTTTCCACACAATTGAAATAAAGTTGTGTAAGAAAAATCTACACAAGAAGTCCCCCCCCTTGGTATCCCCTTTGACCTGGACACACATGATGCAAACTCACCAACATCCTCATTCACTGGTTTAAAAAGAGAAGACACATTTAGTCACATCAGGTGGGATGTTTAAATGTTAATTTGACAAGTCCACATCTCAGTAGGTGCTCGACGAGAGGAGGAAAGGCAATGTTTTAAAAAGTGAATCAACAACAAAAATGTGACATTCGAAAGCTCCACCCTCCTCTCCTCAGTGGGCGGCAGCTGTATAAATATGCGGCTTCTAGCGTTCAGTAGGTATGTGAGAAAGAGTTCACTCTGAGGACACGACACACTCTCCCCTCCTTCCTGTCCCCCTCGTGACTGGCAGATGATGTGAGAAACCGCAGGTGTCTCTCATGTGTCTTTTCAGGACTATTTCAGTAACTGGGCGACTGGGCCTCCCATTCATCCACAGGAGAGGGGAGGTGGATCGCACAGGACCAGACCAGACCAAACGCAGCTAGTCTGGATCAGTCCTGCCCTGTTTGGACTCATAACTCGTCCTTGAAGTCATCAAGTTCTACATCACTGAGGTCGTAGTCCTCCTCCACCGGAAGCTGAGGGTGACACAGCGTAAAATAAAGACCAGCTGTCAGCAAAAACTGAGATGGACTGAAGCGCTTCAAAGATTATTTAAAGAGACAAGAAACTTATCTGCATTTAAGAGCACTGCAATATTGTGTAAAAATGGAGGTGGAGTACATAGTTGCAGTGCAGAGGCGGTACAAAGCTGGTGACATTTATTCGGTTACACTAAGCTGCATGCAGATTTACAGTTTAACTTCGAATTGCTTGCCCTGGACTAATAGTTTGTCCCACTTTAGACCTGCTAACTGGGACACCCCATAAACTTTGGGTTCTGGGGATAATCCAGTTCCCGCTTTCTGAACAACCTACCAGGTAAAGTTGTTTGAATAGCCAATTTATACATGCAGTGCTACCCATTCTGACCATTAGGCCAATGTGATTCCCACTCACCTGTCCATCTTTGCCGTCCCATGGTTCAACAGTGTGAATCTTTGGCATGACGCCACCTCCCAATGTGGCAGTTGAGCCACGGCCCACAGAAAGCTCCCTGAAAAGATCAGCCATTGTGAGTGACGCTGCTCGGCCTACTCCAAGTTGTGTAATTTATTTGTTAATCGCACCTCCTTACCTGAGGAACTCATGAATACCGGTCTCACTGAAGGAACCCCTGAGCAGAGCAAATTTCATCTTCCGTGTGTTGATGGCAGCCATGGCAGGGTAGCCAAAACCACCAATACCGAGAGAGGATTCCAGCTCCAGCTGAGCCCCTGCCTCTGTCCACAACCAGCTGAGAAGACAGAGAGTATACCATTAGTTACCGCCATCATCTCCCTTACTATATTCTTGATTGTGGTGTATGTAAATAGGGAATAAATATGAAACTTTTTCTGCTAAATTAAGTGATACAGTAATCTATGACTGGCTTTGGGTGCTTACCCCCACATCTTCTTCTTGTACTTCTCAGCCATTTTCATCATCACATCCAGGTAGCTGTTTCTACCGGCCGCGCCTGTTAAGACATAAGAGCCAGCGATGATCAGTGATTCAGGAATGAACTTTTAATGCTTCAGGTAACTCTTGTGCTACCCGTTGTAAGGTATGACCTTACAGCTCAAGGCGGAACCTTTTGCCATGCATGAAAAATAAATTTTTAATGAATACTGGGAGCCTAATAAAGCCATGCTCAAGTTATGATTATTAAAATAAAATAAGTTGATAAAAGTTAAAATGATTTCCTTTCATTAAGGGCAGAAACGTCAGAGAATCTAACAAGTGAAAGCCAGATCTGAGTTCGTGTGTGATCCCACCTGTGTCCAGAATGTGTGGCAGTACAGCAATTATACACAGCTGACTGTCCTCACAGGTCTTCTTTAGGACGTCTTCACTGAGAATCTGAGAGACAAAGAATTAAAGTGAACACAAATTTTATATTTTGACATGAATTTGCATTTGTTTTTATTGCAAAGTGCTTTCATCATCATACCTTGTATATATCAGTAGTATTAGTAGTTTAATAATTAGTCATTTATATTTACTCTGTAACTGGCTGAATGTCTGTTCTTCATTTCTGTGCCTACTCTTCAATTCTCAGATTTTGTATAATGACAATACTTCCTAGAGTACTCAAGGAAGTACTCCTAACTCAATGTTGTGTTTAACAACAACATTTACAAACTATGCAACAAATCAGGAAATTCCCTTGTAGATTACAACAATATCATCTTCAACTTGCATTTGAAACCATAATTAAAAACAATTATGTATGACTTTATCATACAAAGACAAGTATACTCACCTCCAGCAGTTCTGGAGCAGGAGCATTGTCGGAAAACAGATCCAAAGCCTTTTCGATAATGTCACCGCGGGAACGACCTCCTTGGTAGTCTTCTGGCTCCTCACCTTTGCGGAAAATCTTGATGGTGGGGAACCCACGAATCTACAAAGAAATCAACATGAAACAAGAAATCAAGGTCTGCGGTTTTGACTTTGAAGCCGAGTTTCCTCAGGCAAAGACATTCTGCTTTAATTAGTGTGACGTGACTTAATCCACACTACAAATGCATTTTTAGAGCTTTGAAACTTAAGATTCTGCTAAAAAGCAGCAGAGGCTTTGATTCAGTATCAAACCCCAGTAACAGTAACAGGGACCATCACAAACGGCTCGAGAGTTAGAAAGCATCCAAGGCTAAGTGCCCAGCGGACTGTTGTGCACAGTTATCAATATGTGCATTTAAACTTAGCCGTGTTAGTTGGGATAGAAAGAAAACATCCAAATGTTTATTTTCAGGCACATCCAAAGAGTGCACCTTTTCAAGATGTCAGCTCTTACTCACCCCATAGCGACTGGACACGCCCTGGTGTACAGTAGCATCCACAGCTCCGAGGCGAACTTTGCCCTTGGTCTGCTCCTTGACAGCTGTGGCTGCAGCTGCCCACTCGGGCTCCAGGCTGTGGACAAAGGAGGAGAGGTGCTTAGTAAAACTTTATCATGTAGCTCAGAAAAGTTTTGTTGTACATTTTCTAGAATTGTGCTATTGAGATACTGACATTTAATTCAAGTAAGAAACTTTAGTTTCTTCAGAAATATCAAATGGTATTAAAGGTATTGGAATAAAATCCCCCAACACCTCACTGAATGGTTTTGAGTGGGATTAAATTCTACTGGAGGATTTTCAGTGAGGTCTGTGGCTTATTCAGGCCTGCTTGGCTATTACTTCCTACAAATAGAAGTGCAGGTTTGGTGAGGACAAACAAAATTCTAGTATTGGGGTTTAGGAGAAGAAAAGGACACGATCTGTTTTTTAACTGCACTAGATTGTTACAGTGGGAGGATTTCACAGTTTCCTACTGCTTGGAAGTAACGGTTTCGAGTACCAAACTCACTTTTTGCAGTGTCCGCACCAGGGGGCGAAAAACTCCACCAGCCACACATCATCGCTGTTCAACACCATCTCCTCAAAGTTGTCATCGGTGAGCTCGACCACATCTTTCTTGCTCCCACCACTGCTGCCGCCACCACCACCACCGCTCTGTTACAAGCCAGTTATCAGTTACATAAATCAAATTATATGTGGTTTCTTAAAGCTTTGTGATTTCATACAAGAGCCCCCGAAAAAAAAAACAAACAAACAAAGGAGCTTATTACCTGCTTGTAGCCAGAGCCACCTGACTTGCCGCTCAGCCTCTCTTTCACCAGATTACGCAGAGCGTTCATGGCTCCATCCACGATGGCCTGGCTGCTGCGTCCACCTGCAGAAATGCAGATTTCAGTTAATGCCACCTGAAACACCATTACAGGAAGAAAGGCCTTGAAAGCTACAAAACAAATACTGTGTTTTGTACAGGTCTCTTACAAGCCCTGAAAGCAATAAAATACTCTGAAGTCACAGCTGTGCTTGACAGATTTAAGTTGACCCTGTTCACAGGAGAACTAAGGAGCAGCAAACAAGGTCATAAAGATATGATGGACTGAGCCTGCTAGAGAAATAAAACATTTCTGACATAGACCTGGGGAAGATGACCTATTCTCATCCATAGAACTTCAATAGATGCTTCTGCTTAAATTGGTGGGGGTCTTCTGAACTTTCTTGATATAGATAGGTTGTAAGATTATAAAGAAGTAAACCAGCATCCCCCTTTTCTATTATATATTATGTTCAGCTTATTACTTGGAGATTTTACTATCAAAAAAATACTTTAAATTTATACATAGGAAAGTTGTAACACCAGAGTTCAGTACCTTGATACTCCTCTGGTTTGTACTTATTAGCTCCAAAGATCTTGATGGTGGGGAATCCTCTGACACCATACTGGCCTCCCAGTGACTTGTGCTCGTCAGCGTCCACAGCACCAACTTTGACAATACCCTGAGGAAAAGTCATAACACACAAGTTGAGTTATGCAGCATCTGAGTTTAGATTCAGGTCAATTTACTTTTATTTGGCAACAACTTTAGTTTGCATGCCAATGAGCAATTGATTGACATCAAACTGGTATTTCATTGCAGTAGTTGCCCATATCAACAATACTGTGTGGAAAAAGGAAAAGAACTTTAATGATCTTTAATTATCTTTTATTTCCTAGTTTTCAAGAACAGAAAAGTTAAGTAGATAGCAGCTCTTTCTTCCAGACAAATATCCCTCATTAAGTAACTGTTCTTTTTAAATATCAAATAAAGGAGCACACACATAAACCATCCACCGAATGTACTGTCACTGAAATGACTGTGAAATCTAAATTCAACAAAGCCCATCGCCAAATGTTTCTCCACAACTGATGTGGGCGTTTTTAACGCAGAAGCCGCCTTCAGCTGAGAAAACAGGCTGTCAATCAGAAAGTCAACAGAGCATCAGATTATCACGGTCATTTTTATTTACCTTGAGGGCAGTAGCTGCCTTCTTCCAATCAGAAGCAAGATTCTGACAGTGGCCACACCTGTGAGAAAGCAATGGAGAAAGTGAAACGTAAATCCACATTTAGTGATAAACACAAACTCATTTTAATGGTAGAAAATGAAACCATAATTTTGCTAGTGTGAGATTTATTCTACAGTCGTTCAGTAATGACCTGCTAAATACAACACACACGCAGCTATTAGTCACTGAACCAAATGCTCTGGTATTAATAGCCAGTGAATATTTAACACTTTTGACTTGCATAGATTTTGTGCAGTCACATCTCTGCTGACTGCCTGTTGTTGCAGAATTGAGTTTTGTTTTACCAACCCTGTAAGCACGCAAGCGTGCAGACTGTGTGCATCTATGCACAAAATATTTTCACTTTGTGTCTCGGCTGAGCACTTTTGCGTGAGAGGGGGCTCAATCTAAGGAGGAGCTACCAGCTTTGCAGACAGGTCTCTTCCTATGACAAGTACAGATGTAAAAAATTTGACTAGATAATAAAACACAAAGATGAGAAACTTGTATTTAAACTATAATCACTGGCTGCTCTGAGAACACTTTTCTTCCCCTCCTTTTCTTTAGTGGTAACAAAAGTACAACACAGTTATACAAACTCACCAGGGAGCATAAAACTCGACCAGCCACAGACTGTCACTCTGGATCACCTCCCTGTTAAAGTTGGATGGGGTAAGCTCGATAACATCATCACTAGCAGAGTACAAAGCTTGGACAGCCAGAACCAGAGAGTAGCCCAGTACTCCTGAAACAAAACATGAGGACAAGAGGAAAAGGATGACTCCTAGCAACGCATGCTCATTCATCGAAACAGCCACACCGGTTTTTATGAAACAACGAAAAATATTTCTTATCTACTTGTGTGCAATTTATAAATTACATTTATTTAACAAAGAAAGAAAATTGATTTTATTATTTTATTCAGTAGACGATAACAAAGGCCTGGCTCTGTTCTCTGAACCTTAACTTAGCTATTCAAGCTAACCAGAGAAGCAAAAACAAAAAACAAAACAAAACAAAAAACGCCGCCAAATTCATATTTAGTTAACACACCTACAAAACTTAAATTTAATATAGGCAGAAAAGATTCTACTGTTGCCACTTACCAAGTAACAGTGGCCTCATGATTTCAGCCCCTCTATGCTCGTCTCCTCGCTTAGAACAACACACAGTTCGCTGCTGCTGCGTCTCTCACAAAAGTACACAGAAAAATCTCACCGTGGCCCACCCTGATTGGTCCGCTGATGCCGACGCTTGAGCTCAGCCAATCAGCGCGCGCCGTGTAGTTTTAATGGAACCGGTACGCTGAAGACGGGAGAGAGTGGCCGGAGGAGAAAGGAAGCAACACATGTAACTGCAGCAAGAGGATATGTGATCCGTGAGAACGCTGACTCATTACAAACAGATGGAATGCGATTGTATATATATAAAACACAGTATCGTACAGAGTTTGTTTATGCAAAGGCATGCATAGATAAGCCAAACCTAAAAGCTATGGCGTTTTACTGTAAATAACACGTAACCTTTACTTCTCAATGAGTTTTTAGAAAGCTAAAAAGATAAAATCATACTAAAATAAAAATAAATGGTATCTATTCGTTACTATAAAGCGTAATACTTTCATTGTTTATTCGATTGTAATTATTTTAATGGTTTGATAATAACAATGCATTACGCTTTGTCTTAATGTGAAACGCCAACAATCTAAACTACATAAAGTCTAAAGATACATATACATACGCTCCCTGACAAATGCATTAGGCACACCTGGTACTTAATCCAAATATGGAATCAGCCAATTACACGATAACAACTCACTGAATTTAGGCATGCAGTTTGAGATGACCTTCAAACTGAGCATCAGAAAGGATAAGAAAGCTGATTTAAATAACTTTGAATGTGGCATGCTTGTTGGTATCAGACAGGCTGGTCTGATTGCTGGTCCACTGGCATTTTCCTGCTCAATCATCTCTAGGATAATAAAAAAAAGTACTTTTGGCTGTTCCCTTATTTCCCAGGGGGTTCCCACATGGGATGGATTCATTTTACTCCAAATGTACTTCCTAATACAATCCTCTCATTTTTAGAATTGATCAAAAAGGAGACAATATCCAATGAACAGCAGTACTCTGGGCAAAATGCCTTGTTGAGATCAGATGAGAATGACCAGACTACTTTGAGTTGACAGGAATGCAACTGTAATTCAAACAACCACTCTGTAAAACAAAGTTATGTAGAAGAGCATCTCTAAACTCACACTAAACCATGAAGCATATGCATTATAGCAGCAGAAGACCACTCCAGGTGCCATTCTTGCCATCTAAGAACAGGAAACTGAGGCTATGGTTTGTACAGGCCCACCAAATGTGGACAACAGAATATCAGAAAAACTGGCCTGGAGAGCTTCAATTTCTTCTGCAACATTCAGATGGTAGGGTCAGAATTTGGCATAAATAACATGAAAGCAAGGATTCATCCTGCTTCATGCCTTAAAGGTCAGGCTGCTGAGGGTGTGGATAGTTTCTCTTTACAGTTTGCCCCCCTTACTACTAAGTGAGCCTCTTACACATCACAGCATACTTGAGTATTGTTGCTAACCATGTCCAATCCTTTAAAACCCACAGTGTACTTATCTTCCGATCAGCAGGATAACACACCATGTCACAAAACTCAGATCATCTAAAGCTGGTTTCTTGAACAGGACAATGAGTTCACTGCACTCACATGGCCTACACAGTCACCAGCTCAGATGTGTTGGAATTGGATATTCAAAGGAAACTCGGCTGATAAATCTACAGCACCTGTGTAATGCTACCATATCATATGGGCCAACATCTCAGAGGAATATTTGCAGCACCTTGTTGAATCCATGCCATGAAGAATAAAAGCAGTTCTGAAGGCAAAAGGGGTCCAACCTGGCACTGGCTAGATGCACCTAATGAAGTTAGTGTTTGAAACATATTAATCAGCATTAAAGACTTTTTTTTTTTACTACCATGTGAAGAATTTTACATATTTACATTTTATATCACGATAAATTTTTACTAGGTAAAAAATCTGTTCTCACTTTGACATAAATCACTTTATCAATCAGTAAAAATGGAGCATGACATGTAATTTCATTCTATAAACAATAATCAAAGATTTTTAGAGGGGACAAATGAAGTGTTCATTTACACTCTTCTGTTACAACTTAAACCTTTTTTTTTCTGGTACACACTGAAAATTAAGACATTAAAGGCAAAAGCTGGACACATTGCACGTTTTTGCCATACACATTCCTTTTCCTTTAATAACTGACAAACTTTGGAATTCATTACAGTAGCTTCCTGTACACTTATGACTTCCTGTTTTCAATGGACATGGTGTCCTGGATTTGTATCCAGTCTGTGGGTGCTGTGTGGGGTTTGCATGTTCTCCTCCTCCCTATTTGGCTTCTCTTCCTCCCACAAAGACTATGCATGGTCATTCTAGATTGATAGATGTGAAGTGCAAACATGGGAAGCGATTCGACGATAGATTAAAATGCAGTAGTTCAAAGATATTGTCAGTAGGTGGCGACAAAGAACAAGACATGCTGAAAGGCTACTGAAAGCTGTTAGTGCAATGACCTGCAGATCTGATCAACTCTGTTCAACTTGTTAAAAGACAAGAAATAAATGAAATAAATACACAGAAAATAAATATTCCGGAAAATATCCTTAAAATGTCTATAAATAGGCCAAAAGCGTAAGAAAAAACGCAGTACAGTAAAACTGCCACTGATTGTCACTTTCAGCCATCTCTGTCAGTTCAGCTCACAGGAGTCAGTTACGTTTTTTCAGTTGTTTTTTTTTTAACTTAAAAAGCCTCGATTATTCCTCATATTAAGTACTTGTTAATTAGCCTCTGTTTGCGCTGTTGCGCTGTTGCGCTGCGTGATAATAAATTCAAAATGGGTTTGGGTTAGGATTTCATTCGCTGTTCATGTAAAAAGGGATGATTCCATTAACTGGCACTTTAACCAATTGTTGTTCTCCTCCAACCCAGAGGTACGGCTATGACCTTACTGCTTCACAATCCATCACATGCCTAGATTTATGATCTGCGCCTGGCTGCACTGCGCGAGCGGAAGACACCCAGCGAGCTTTACAAAATAAAAGCACAAGATGCCCAGATTATATGTCAGGTGGGGCTATTGCCAGCTGAGTGAATATTAGAACAAATCATAACTTTTAGGATAATGCAATAATATATAACTGAAAAAAAATATTCATGGAATTTTGCATTTGTTACTATTAAATTGACATCCCACAATGAACAAAACTTGGCGTACAATTTTGGGGACAAAGCGTGTGTTTTTAAATTATACATTAAATAAACAGCCTACTGCACTTTCACCTGTCTCATGCTGCCGTACGTGTTTAATTGTGAAAATTAAAGCCTGGAAATCTCGGTTTGCTTTGGTCATGGCGCGCTTGATAGTAGGCGCACTTCAATGCCAACTTTCTCAGAGCGCACAGGCGCAATGATCACTGCCAAACACAGCTGAGTGGAAGTGAGGAGACTTCACGCTGCATTCAGTTTCTGAGCATACACTTTTTTTCTAAGCTAAAAGAACAGAAATTGGAAGGTTTGTGGGTTTTTACGCACAGAACCAGAGCTTCTAGTGACTTGCGTTTACTTTGTCAGTAAACGGTTCTGTTATAATATCAAGTAGTTTGGCTGTTTTGTGGCAGACTTGTCATCGTAATGTGGGGCTTCCAGAGGACGCGGTATGCAGACTGTAACGGCTCTGAGGGCAGTGAAGAGACGGAGATTGTGGTGAATATCGGCGGAGTGAAACAGGTGTTGTTTGGAGACGTGTTGACTCGCTTCCCGGAGACTCGACTGGCAGAGCTGGTGGACAGTTCACTCAAATCTTCTGAAGAAATCTCATTAATATGTGACGATTACGACCCTGACACGGGGGAATTTTACTTTGACAGAGACCCCGAAGCTTTTAAGTGCATAATTGAGTTGTATTATTATGGGGAGATACACATGAAACGAGGCATATGTCCAATTTGCTTCATGAAGGAGATGGAGTTCTGGAAAATTGGCTCGGATTTTCTGGATGAATGTTGCAAAAGCCACCTGAAAGAGGTAGAGGATGAACTTGCAGAGATAGCCGAGAAAGTGAGAACTATCCTGGTCGACAGAGAAGGCGATCCGTCTGCAGGGGGCTGGCAGCGCTTCCAGATATGCCTCTGGAGGTTGATGGAGAAACCAGAATCGTCCCTGCCTGCCCACATAATCGCTATAGTTTCTTTCATCTTCATCCTCATCTCCTCCGTGGTGATGTGCGTCGGCACCATCCCCGACCTGCAAGTGGAAGACTCCGAGGGTAAACTCACGGAGCATCCGGTCCTGGAGGTCATCGAGACTGTGTGTATTGGCTGGTTTACTATTGAATACCTCCTGCGTCTGATCTCTTCCCCAAATAAAATAAAATTCGTATTGTCCTTCATGAACATAATCGACTTCATGGCCATCATGCCATTCTATGTGGTGCTGATTCTGACCTCCTTCGGCGCGGGAGTGATGGAGCTGGCTAATGTGCAGCAAGCAGTGCAGGCTTTACGCATAATGCGCATTGCGCGCATTTTCAAGCTGGCACGCCATTCATCGGGACTCCAGACTCTGACATCTGCCCTAAAGAGCAGCCTGAAGGAACTCGGACTGCTCCTCATGTACATGGGCGTGGGGGTATTCCTTTTCTCGGCTCTGGGCTACACTATGGAGCAGAACCACCCGGAAACCTTGTTTACCAGCATCCCACAGTCTTTCTGGTGGGCCGTGATTACCATGACCACAGTGGGGTATGGAGATGTCTACCCTAAGACCACTTTAGGTCGGTGTAACGCGGCTATCAGCTTTCTCTGTGGGGTCATCGCCATAGCCCTCCCTATACATCCCATCATCAACAATTTTGTCTTGTTCTACAACAAGCAACAGGTGCTGGAGACTGCGGCCAAACATGAGATTGAACTGATGGCACTGCGAACCGGCGGCGACCTGACGGCTGCATCCGGCTCCCATAAACATATTTGCGGTGCAGGGGCCTGGGACAACGATATGCCTTCTGGACACAGCGACACATTCATTCCCTTGCTGAAGGATCCCAGGGGAGGGGCGGGCATCCAGACCCCTAGCATGGACACAAGCTTTGAAAGCACAGCCGAGGCCACTGAACATTTTATCTCATGAAAGGGAAACCCCTTCGCATAAAAAAGTAATTAAAACAACAGGAACAACATGAAATTAATTATTCAGTTTTGAAATATTCAAACGTAACTTGACAAATTAGGCTTAATGACACCGCCGTGACTCGAGAATGTAAATAGTCTAGTGGACAGAAAAAGGCTTTAATGATTTCCACGGACCTATAAACGCATTTGAGGAATTGCGCCTGTTAAATAAACATATGTGTGAGATATTGAATTGATGAGCTGTGCCTTTGCGCAGTGACTCCCTGTAGGCTGAGGGGTTCTGTTCAAACAGCCAATACACCGATTCCCGTCATGTAGACATCTTATATAACACGCCCATAGTCCTCACACTTATACTGTAGACCGCATTGTAGCGTAGTCCTCTGTACAGATATACATATATATATATCACAATGCTTTTAGTAATGCAGACAGTCAGCTTTAGTCAAGAGCACAGAGAAATAATGACCCCAGGATTGATTTGTGAGATTGTACAGGCATCAAAACAGAGCTGAAGAAAAGCTGAAGGTGTTTGGATACAGACCACATGCCATACATTCAAATGAGGTAGGTGACTGTATCACTGCAACGTGTTGCAACCAAAGGTGTATGATGGAGACACAAAGCAACATAAGACTGGGGGTGGGTTTATTTTTGCTGCTGCCTGTAATCGTCATGGCATCATTGTATTTTTTTTTTTTGTAACTGACACTACATGATTGTGAGGTAATGTATCAGACATAAAGCCCGTCTACTGTGCAGGAATTTTAAATGCGGTTTCTGTGTCATTGGACTGAATTTCTCGTTAAGCTCGTCTTGCCGATATCGGAACTTCAGAGGCTTCCTTGGCAGCCAGGCATGTTCCTGTAAATGGGTTTACATTTTTACAGCAGTCGTCACCATCTCTGCAGAGCTTCCGAGGAATAAACTTGACCAGCGAATTGTGGATGAGGGAAAAAAAGGAAGCAACAGGCATAAAAAACTTGCTAATATATATATACACATTAGTTTTTCAATAAAGAAAAATAGACAATAAAGACTAGACTAAATAAAAATCAGAACTGTATATATATATATATATATATATATATATATATATATATATATATATATATATATATATTTTT
>VUQR01011462.1:9096-31243 GCA_015108515.1 Hemichromis elongatus
CTTTGGAAGGCAACTCATAGGAAGAAAGGTGGGGGGAGGAAGAAAGACTGAAGGAGGTACAAACAAGAGAAGTGATGGAAGTGTTGGAAGCAATGATGGTGGCGGTGGTGGGTGGTGGGTTGCCAGGGCCCTAGCGGTGCAGTTGCCAGTTGTAACCATGGTAACAGATTCCCATGGTGCGTGTGTGGTGCAGCCTATGAGCACTGGGCTGGGGGTGTGGGGGTGCTAACTGTGCACGTAGAGGCACGGTGTTTCTTTTTTTTCCCCATCTTTTTGGTAAAAGTCCCGCCTTTATCAGTTGCCCGGCAGAGGAAGTCCTTATGTAAGCTGTGTTTTAATGATTCTGGCTCTAAAAAGATGTGGTCTAGTTACATAAAATAGGTTATTTTTGCCAACATTGCCTATAACACTGGCATTGTGAAGAAGAGGCACAGTCATTTGGTTATCATTCCAAAGGACCTGCAGCAATTCAGCAGCCTTGATGAATGAAAGCTCGAGGCCAGTGATAGTCCAGATTTACAGCAGCCCAGAGCCAAGTGCTTGATCTTTGCACGTTCCAAGCCAATGGAAAGCCTGGATGATCACAACCCTCTGGCCAATTAAGGTTCGGCGGTGATTTCCACCACATTTTTATTCTCGGGGCATTATGTGCTGCCATTTTGTCAAAGCTGCTGGCGTCTCACAGATACGGACAAGGTATCAATTGGTGCTGTGATACACTGGGTAACGGTAATAGTGAAATATAGATGGGAACCAGTTTACCTCCGTGAGTGAGCGGGCGACCATATGCCAGGTTCGAGTCTGAACTGTGGGGCTTTCCTATGTGTTTTCTCTTCTCTCTTGCCCCAATTTCCTGTCTGTCTTCACTGATCTACTATCAAACACAGGCTGAAAAAACTCATCATAAAAAATAAACAAACTAAAAGGGCTAGTGCACTCGCAATCACTTGTAAAGGACCATTTGATATCATATATAGACACAGTAGACAAGTATTATTCAAGTTAAGGCTGTTAAAAGGCAAATAGTAACCCAAACCAATCATTCTGTGAAGTTTACTAGGTCATATTGGTGCCTCAGACTAACCAAGTCGTTTTTTATGTGTAACCTCAACCAAACCACAATGAAAAGTAAGTAAGACGACACCTAAACCACCATCTTCTGACAAACGTGTGATTAAAGCTCTTTAGAGTAAAATCTGTGCAAATATTTTTTCCATGAAAACTATTTTTCGGATTCACCTGATTTTTTATCCGTCGTTCACACTAACCACGTAATTTCATTGGACAAATTTGTGGCATTCATTTTTTTTTAGGCCCAAACTCAAATTTTCCAAGTTTCAATGTGAGTAAACATATCTGACGAATCACATGTTTGCATTTGCGCTCGTACCTCAAAACATATGGCACTGGATACATAAATATTAAAAACAATGCTATTTTTTCCTCAGGCACACAGTTAGAAGCTGTGACAGGTTAATCAGCTCTCTGAAATCCTCTCTCTGCCTCCACAGTTTGGTCCCAACTCTGCCAACAACAACTCAACCTGACGCCCTGATTTCCTGAAACATGGACAAAAGTGACTGGGATCAATATACCATAAAACTCTCCCCCTTGCTGCCTTCTCCTTTCCTTGTTTAGAAACATCAGGACCAGCTCATCATGGCTTGATATCTTCTCTCTTTTTTTCACAGTGCGGTTTTTTTAGGACGATTTTTTTGCAAAAATGCAACACGTTTAGTGAAAATATGCTACATGACAAGTTTGGATATGAAAGTCTGGGTAAGGGCCTATAATATTAGAGATATCGCAGAAAGTATCACATTACATTTCTCTGTTTTACTAATTTAAACGATTTTTCCCAAAATTGTGTGAGCATGCTGCAGTTCAATTACGTGCTGAATAAATCTTCAGATTTCTGCAAAATGAGCAGAAAAACACTCGACTATAAAGAAAAAAATTGCAGTTTGTATGTATCAGTGTGTATGGCGCTCTGTAAAAAGCCTGGCTTCCACAGTATGTTTGCTCACTGGTCAATAAAGCAAACCCAGTAAGTGCACGGTACCTGTCCACTGGGGCCTGAGACACATGTGACAGACTACTCTACAAAAAGAAAACCTAGTATTTTAGCTCCACGTGCATGCATGACTGCTTATGGACCGAGTCCAGTTTTCTCTCTGAAGCTTAAAAAAAGGTGCTAGTGGCAGTGGCAGCGGCCACCACTGGGGAAACCAGAGGAGGAAAAACAATTTATTAGCTTCAAAATAGAGTGTCCATCATGAACACATTGGGGGAGTAGTCCTTTTGTTACAGGCAATGGGGGATTTGTCTACAAACAAGGCCAGAGGAATGCAAGTAAAACATTGTTTTCACTTAATTTTCTTTCAAAGGTGAAGATTAACCAGGGGAATGTCATTAATAGGATGCAGTCACCAGCTACTGTACAGCATTTAATATTAAGCAAGTGTTGCGGTTATCATTACAGCTACTAAGAGCTGGTTATACTATTTATTCTATACCAGAATAATAAAGAAACTCCTAAACTCCTAACCCCTCTCCTATTAGAGTTTTCCCTAGGCCTTGGTTAGGGTGCTAAGACCTGAGAGGGACCGAACAGATTACACAAAATGTTTACACGGTAAAATGACGTGGTTCTGTCAGGTTGCAAAAACAAAGGAGGAAATGTTCATATAATAGGTATCCCAAATTAATAAGCTTAAAAGATCTTTGTTTAGTCATCTTCTATGGGTGGGTTTGCAGTTCCTTCTTTAAACTATCTTTAAGTGGTAAACGTACAGCCAGCCATTATTCGCCAACCTGTCTGAGATTGTTTGCAGTCAGTCCAAGTCAGACTTACATCGCCTTGCGATGTAAAGTGTTAATCCAGAGGTTAAGGGTGGTTAGTTGCGGTGACCAAACATGTCAAAAAATTCAATGCAATCATGGAGTATCCACCAATTTCTCCTAGTCACAGGGAGTATGTCATCCTATACTCTCCAGTGACTGAGCCATGATGTGTCTAAACAGCCACAACCACAGGAGAGTCAAGTAAACTCGCCTTAATGAAAGATTTGATTAAGTTAAAGATTGTGGTCACAGTTAATTCTGCGTAAAAGTCGGCCTTTATCACCAGCTAACACAGTTTCTGTAGCTTTACAGAGGACACATTTGTTCCTGCGCTGTGTACACTGAGATCAAATGTCCAATATATTTTGAGGTGGAAACTCTCCAATATGAATGTAAATGGTAGAACACAAGACTAGACATCGTTACACAGATGTCTGTCCAACCTCTGCACTGTGTGCTTCACTCATCCTAACACAACTAGCACCTCCCACAGTCTTGGGAAGCCTCTGATGCAGGGCCTGATCCCTTTAAGTCTAGTGTTTGCTGGGGGTCAAAACAATGGGCCATAGACTCTAGCATAACACAAAAGGCAAAGGTCAGTGCTGGGGAATAAGCGGGATCCATTATGTTCCTGCTGCAGAGCACAGCCATCCACCGCAAACACACAAGGAATACTACTTACATTCAGCCACAGTCCAACTGGACATGTGCAGAATGAAACATTTCTACCCATCTATGAAATCTGGGATGTGTGTGGGTGTTTGCAGTTGCTTCAGGCATGCTTGAAAGTGTTAAAATGTGTATTTATGATCACAATGTAAGCAAAAAAAAGAGAAAAAGGCATTTGTAGCAATTATAGGTACAACGTAGATATTCTCCACATGAGGATCACAAAATTGATTGAGTTTTATGAAAAATGATACGATATGAATAAAGAAATCCATATCAGTGATACGCAGTATGTCCTTTAGCTTTCTTCCACAGCCAGGATTAAAAAAAAAAAAAAATCTTTTGCTGTACTACAAAACCTGCGGAGCTTCAAAATTTGTAGCAAACCGTAGCAGCAAATGGCCCTTGCTGTTTTCTGTAGTTTAAATGAATTTATTTATACAGCGGCACTGAAATGAGGCATCACATCTAATCTCACAGTGAAATATTTATGAACAGTTCTCTATGTTGCATGTTTAATGTCAGCATGGTGTGTTCAACAGCAATAAGAGACAGTCAGGCCCCACCGAGGAAGATCAGAGAATCGGGTGGTGAAGGTCTTGCTATATATATATGAAGAATAGTATTTAATAAAATTAATTATTTAAAGTAAAGTGTCTATAATTAATTAAAGTTTAGTGTTTCATGATTTTAAATGTCTTAATATGAACAACACACAGGTGGAGAGGGAATGAGAAAGAAGAGTGAGTGTGAGAATAGAGAGATGTCCAGTTGGTATTGTCTTTGCAGAGCAATTGTGGTTTTTGCCAGGATGTAATTTGGGCTAATCGATCAGAGAGCAGTAATGAAGTCTAATGCTAGAGCCCACTGTGTCCTAATGACACCTTGGCTGCCCAGTTGTCAAACCCAGTTGTTCCAGCTGCAGAACCCTGCTGGGCCTCGGGCAGCTGGGACTTGACATCTGACCTTTACCAAGACAGTCTCCTACATCACAGCCCAAACCCCAACCACCACTACCACCACCACAACAACAACAACAGGACAAACACTAGTTTATGATCTGGAATGGAGCATGGCAGATGTCTCAACTGGTTGATGCTGAGAGGAAAGCTTGTATTCTTTTCCATTAAAGTCACTTGAGATGACTGCAACATAGAGACTCTCTACTTTTAAGATTAGGCTTAAAACTTTCCTTTTTGATAAAGCATATAGTTAGTGCTGGACCAGGCGACCCTGAATCCTCCCTTAGTTATGCTGCAATAGACGTAGGCTGCCGGGGGATTCCCATGATGCATTGAGTTTTTCCTTTCTAGTCACCTTTCTCACTCACTATGTGTAAATAGACCTCCCTGTTATTAATCTCTGTTCTTAATCTCTTCCACAGCATGTCTTTATCCTGTTCTTTTTTTCTTTTCTCACCCCAACCGGTCGCAGCAGATGGCTGCCCTTCACTGAGCCTGGTTCTGTCTGACGTTTCTTCTTGTTAAAAGGGAGGTTTTCCTTCCCACTGTCGCCAAAGTGCTTGCTCATAGGGGGTGTGATTGTTAGGTTTTTCTCTGTATGTATTATTGTAGGATCTACTTTACAATATAAAGCACCTTGAGGCGACTGTTGTTATGATCTGGTGCTATATAAATAAAATTGAATTGAATTGAATGGAGACAATCTCTTAGATGTGAAATTATTTCACAATACTTCCACCAGCTTTACTATGGTAGCTGCTTTTATTTTCACCTTGTCAACATGTCAAAACTGAGTCTTAGAGATACATAGTAGAAACTATGTAGCTATAGATGACAAGCTGTACTCTGCTCTCTATGTACTAAGTACTCATATAATAATTTAGTAAGGGATGCTGAGTACTCATGTGTTGAAACACATCGACGCTGTATTTATGTGATCCCACTGCAACAGGGTCTCTAGTTTCCATGAAGCTCTTTCAATTGATTCTAAAAGCAGCCAGTTAATTATCAGTGTTTGCATCGCTATCTGCTTTTTGTTTGTTTTTCCTTTTCATTCTAAGGCTAGATAAGTCTAAAAACTCTGCTGCATTCCGCTTTGCGGAACATGTTTTTAGAATAATACTGCCTGGGTAATATTCACTGAAAGGTGTTATATTTTTGTGCTGCACAGGGGGGCTCAGGGGGAGGTGGTCATGCTGGATACTAGCACAAAGCACAGGATTTCACAGGTTTCTAAGAAACATTGGTGAGGTTCAGAAAAAAGATCAGGACTCAGTTGAGGGGAACAACCGTATCTGCGCTTCGAGTCAAAGATTAATTTTCCAATGTTAAATCGAGACCGCAGCCTTTTCTGACCTTAACAAAATCCTTTGAGTTGCTGTAATGTATACACAAAGATGTTAGTCATGCTGATGTTAATATTGATTATTGTAGGGAAATGAAAAGCATTTAATTCAATAAATGCTGATTTATTCACTGATTTCTTCAAGACTTGGTTGGACTTTAAACTTTAAAGTTTCTCTAAGAGAACCCCAGTGCTTCGAGCTGCTTAAACATGCTGTGGCAAAGATTGAGAAAAAAAAAAAAAAGCTTCAAGCATGAATGATTGGACCCCAAGCAGATTGCAAGCATTTGGTCTATTTGCATCTGTTGACCTCAGGGAACACTTGAAAACAAAATATATGCAGGACTTTTTACTTTTTTCTATGTATGACTCAACCACCCAGGGGTCTGAACCCTGGACCTTGGGATGCCCAGTGATAGGTGACTTAGTTTCTGTGGTTTTCCCACACGCTTGTCTCAGGTTAAGGAAACTCTAAAAGCAGGTTGTTTTTTTTTAACCTAATCTTAAAAGGCTTTCAAGAAGTGCTAAAGCTTTGACCCCTAATGATACACTTACAATACATACTTTTGCAGATATGTTGAATATAAACATTTCATGATTACAAAAATCTTTTTTATGACAGCATTACATTCTTTCCCAAATGTGTTTGCCAAACCAATACATGTACAAAAATAGACTTACTTAAAAGTTGTGTCCCCGGAGAAACCCGTAAACTAGCAGTTCACGCCCATGTTTTCATTTTTCCCATGAATAAGCTGAGGGACGGGTTGAGCAGGTTGTTTGCTTTACGTATTTTGATAGACCGAACATGAGAATCCAAAACCATTTAGAATCCCTCAATGTGTTCACGTCTGGCCAGCAAAGATATAAGAAAACAGAATTGTAGACATGGCTATTGGAAATAGTCCAAAAATGGATAATATTATGTAGGTGCTACAGTTTTTAAAATGTGGATGCTTTACACGTCTTCAACATGACAGCACAGATCTTTTCCCACAGTTTCACGGCGGTGATCTAAAATTAAAAATTGAGTATTCAACCAGCTCTGAAGTACGCTAAAAGAAAGCACTTTAACATTTTGCCAAGAAAGTGGAGTTTGCCTTTGACCTCTGAAAACATGTGGTAACTACAAAGTTTTATACAATAGAGATACAGTACTGTGCAAAAGTCTTGAACAACCCCCCATTTGCTCACATTTCACTTTCAAGGAGCTTCTGATTAAAGAAAAATGTTTTGTGCATTAGTTCTCCAGGTTTTCTTAAAGCCTTTCAAGGTTTTTGAGAAAGTTTGACAAGGATAAAATAGTATTTTTCCACGAAGAAGTTGATTACTGAAGCGATGGCATCTGAAAACTTGGTACTGTACACTTTGTCCTTGTCCATGGTGAAAGCTCTGTCATGGTTTGGGTGCTGCATTTCAAACAGTGTGGTTGGGCATTTTGTCAAAATTGATGGAATTATGAATGCAGATAAAAGTATCATGACTTCATTTGTCAGCGCGGCATTGATCGAAACACAAAAAGTGGGTACGTGGATAGAAAAACACACACAGAGTCACAGACTGTAAAAGTAAAAAAAAAAAGTCTTTCTATAAACCTGGAGAAATATTTCTGAAGACCACTTAAATATATAACAAGAACACTTTCATGAAAGACTTGAGATGAATAAAAGTGATCTAACCAAACATTGACTCTACAGCTCATTAGAACTGTACAAATTGTTTGTTTTTTTTTGCCTTATATGCCGTATTGCACACATTCCAGTGCATACCTGCATTTAATTTCCATCTTCCTGGCAAAATATAAAGAAATGAGGGATGGCTCAAAACTTTTGCACCCTACAGTGTGTCACTTTGGCCAACAAAATCTCTCATAACATCACAATGACCTTGGCTTTTGACTGCCAAAATTAACAAAATCCGGTCATCCCTTTGCCAGAGTGGAGGTTTGTGTTAGATGTAATAAAAATCCTCTTCCAGGTGTCACCGGTATAATGCTTTAGCAAGAATGGGCTCGTCATCAGTTCACTGTTGTGTCCAAGTGACTACTCCTGTCAGATGTAACTATATGATACATCGAATTAACAAGAATGAGACAGACATTAGCTTACAGTGACTTTGACTGCCACAGCCTTATCAGTTCATCCTTGAATCCAAGAGATTTTTAGTGCCAAGTCCTACAAGGTCTTCCTAATATAGTACACTCACGGGGACGGGATGGAGAAACAAAGATGCAGATGAAAAATGTAATCCAGCCACAGCTGTTGCTGGCATAGATGCATAAAAAATTACCACAATTGATGCTGATGTGATTTAAAATGCACATTTGACAGTGTAAAAGGCATTTTATAATGTATGTGGATGATTAGCATCTAAGGAAAAAACAATAAGGAGATAGAAATGATAGAGCTTTAAAGACAATGGAAAGGAAGGCATTTTCTCCTAGACTGACAGCATTTGGAAGGATTTGGTGTTTTGGAACAAAAACGCTGAGAAAGCGTGGAAAATTTGCAGGTCTGAGGTTTAACCCGTAAAGTCGTCCAGTGAATTCAAGCAATTGAGACAAGTAAAGCAGCAGCTAGCCCAGACCTGGCACCCTGCTAAATGCAAGGCTGAGCTCATTAGGACTGGCCCAACATCACACACATGCACACAAACACACGCACACACCAGTCTGTCAGCTTTTTTTCCCCCACATTAAACAAGCATACACACAAAAGGAGCAGGAGGATAGAGACAATGCAGGGAGAGAAACCGAGACATGAGGAGAGCAAGGGAAAAGAGTTGGCAAACCGGCAAGGATCACACAGGAATGGTGAAGAAGCAATAGAGAGAATGACAGACAGAGATCAAGTGAAAGACAGAGAGAAAGATAGAGACAGAGAGAGATGGAAACAATGAGGGGAGAGACAAAGCAGGTGGCCTGGGTAATTGCCTGGGGAATATAATGAATGAGCCACAGTGCGTCTGACGGAATAGGAAATCGTCTCTATCTTCTCATTCCCCGTGCTCTCTCTTCCCCCCCCCCCTCATTATCGCTCACCCTCTCTCATTCCACTCCTCCCCTTATCCATCTCCCGCGCACCCTTTTCAACATATCTCCTAACCTTATCTTTCTTGCTCGACGATTGCCAGCATTTTCTCTCAACTGCAGAGCTTTTACCACCTCTTCTTTCCTCTCAACTTGACTCCCCACTAATTTCTATTCCCACCTCCGCTAGAACCTCTTATTCTCCCAGGAGCCTGAACAGCTGCAAATTCTCTAACCATTGTGCCCACATATCTGTGAGATATCCCAAAATTTGAAATGTCTCGACAAATTTGAGAAACCGGTTTTTATATATAGTGAAGCTATTTTTTTGTGAAATATGCTACAACTGGACTAGATGCACAAATTAAACACGGCTAAAGTTTCAAATCTGTGAGATCAGTGTATGTATAAGTATACCCTGCAGATGCTGTACTCAGTTCCAGTAGTTTTGTCTACACTTGTATCTGTAGGATGGTGAAAAGAGAAGATGTGTCCACAGAAGCTCCACCTACTGGCTGTTTAAACCCTCTGTTTGTGAGAGTGAGCCAATCACCACCTGGAAGGGAAGGAACTAAAGCAGCTTGTTCAATTAACTTTCTCCCTATATACAGAGATATAACTGAAAAGAATAACATGACAGTTTAACATATATGTATGTTTTCACACATGACCAAAGCAAACAAGTCCCACTGGATAGTATTCAATAATGCTACTTTTGAATACATTTTTAGATGCTGTAAAGTAACATGGCATGGAGGGAAAAAAATCAATGAATGCAATTTAGTTCAGCTATTCAATAATAGACAAAAAATCTGGAAAATGGATTTGTGATTGAAACATAGAAGTCATATACAGTTTTGTGAAAAAGTGCCCCTTCGTGATTTCCTATTTTTCTCTATGTTTGTTGCATGTGTTGTTTCAGATTGTGAAACAAATTTAAAGATTATACAAAGATAACACAAGTAAACACAAAATGCAGTTTTTAAATGAAGGTGTTTGTTATTAAAGAAGAAAAACACCCAAACCTACATCACCCTGTGTGAAAAAGTGATTACCCCCCCTGTTATAACATAAATTAACTGTGGTGTATCACATCTTTGGAACGCTGAGTTCAGTTTCTCTAGGCCTGATTACTGCCACACCTGTTCTCAATCAAGAAATCACTTAAATAGGACTTGCCTGAAAATGTAGAGTAGAACAAAAGCCAGACATCATGCCATGATCCAAGGAAATTCAGGAACAAATCAGAAGCAAAGTAATTGAGATTTCTGAGTCTGGAAAAGGTTATACAGCCATTTCTAAAGCCGTGGGACTCCAGCGAACCACAGTGAGAGGCATCATCCACAAATGGCAAAAACATGGAACACTGGGGAACCTTCCAAGGAGTTTCCGGCCAACCAAATTAGCCTGACAGCACAATGATGACTCATCCAAGAGGTCAAAAAAGACCTCAGAACAACATATAAATAACTGCAGGCCTCACTTGCCTCAGTTCAGGTAAGAGTTCATGACTCCACCGTAAGGACTGGGCAAAAAAGGCTTACATGGTAAGGTCGGACTGTTACGACTTACATCAGCAATTAAAAGTATTTAAGGGCAGAGAAAGGTGAGCTCTGGTGCCAGAGTGCCATGTGGTGGGGCAGCTAGTGAGCCTTGTGTTTAGTGTGTTTGCAGCTAGTGAGCTGTATTTTGGTGGTTGCTTGCTCCTGCTCGGTGGAGAGGAGTGTGTTTGGTCACTGACCTTTTTTTTTGACTTTTCAGTTTACTGACCAACGCTTGAGTTTGGTTTCTTTAAATGGTGATAGCGGCTTCTCCGTCTCTTTTAGTTCATTATTAATAGAAACTGTAATGAACTCTTTTATTTAACCATTTTGTCTCTCTGTCTCCTTTTTCCGACCCGGACACTTTTTGTTTCTTTCCCCAATCGCCTGAACCCTTTTGGGGGAACGTAACAAAGACCAAAACCACTGCTGAGCAAAAGGAACATAAAGACTCGTCTTAGTTTTGCCAGAAAACATCCTGATAACCCCCAAGACTTTTGGTCAAATACTCTGTGGATGGACGAGAAAAAAGTTGAACCTTTTGAAAAAGCGTGTGACCCATTACATCTGTAAAAGTAACACAGATTTCACATTTCAGAAAAGGAAAATCATACCAAGAGTAAAATATGGTGGTGGTAGTGTAATGGTCTGGGGCTGTTTTGCTGCCTCAGGACCTGGAAGACTCGCTGTGGTAAATGGAACCATGAGATCTGCTCTCTACCAAAACATCCTGAAGGAGAATGTCCAGCCACCCGTTCTTGACCTCGAGCTGAAGCACACTTGGCTTCTACATCAGGTCAATGATCCAAAACACACCAGTCAGTCCACCTCTGAATGGTATTAAGAAAACCAAAATGAAGACTTTGGAGTTTCCCAGTCCTAAACTCAATCCAATTGAGATGCTGTGGTATGCCCTTAAAAAGGCGGTTCATGCTCAAAAAAGCTCCAATGTGACTGACATACAACAATTCTGCAAAGATGAGTGGACAAAAATTCATCCACAGTGCAGTAAAAGACTCATTGCCAGTTATCAAAAATGCTTGATTGCAGATGTTTCCGCTACGGGTGCCCCAGTCATTAGGTTTAGGGGGCAATCACTTTTTCACACTTGAACATAAATATCTTCATTTAGAAACTACATTTTGTGTTTATTTGTGTTATCTTGTCTAATATTAAGTTTGTTTGAAAATCTGAAACACTGTATCTGCAAATGTAGAGAAAGAAGTGATCCATTTTTTTTTTATCTTTCTGCATGTGCAGATTTATGTAATTACCGATCAAAAACAAAGCAGTGAAAAAGATTGAACCTAGAAATGTTTGACCACTACACAAGCAAAAAGAATCCTCATTAAATTTTAAATGAATCTCATCAAGAAAAACTGTTTCCAGTAAATTTAGATTTGAATGCAAACACTGAAATGTAAAGTTTTGTGCAGTATGGGGCTGTTTGGGCAGCTCATCGATTAGCAGCAGCACCTCAAAGCAACAAAGTCCTGGGTTTTTAACATTCGGTTCAGCTCGAGCCTTTTTTGGAGGATTTGCATGTTCTGCTTGCACACTTATGCCTGGCTGGCTTTCCTCTGAGTACCTCAGCATCCTACTACAATCCAAATAATGTATGTTAGGGGTATTCTTGCCCCATAGCAGCTGGAATAGGCTCCAATCTCCCTCTGATCCTCAATAAATAAGTCTATTAAGAGAATGAATGGATGGATGGCTTTTAGTGTTTTTCAGTTAAGGTTTTGTTAATAAAAATGAAATGGAGGAATTATTGCTGTTTTGTACTTTGGTATATTTACTTTCTCTCTTCCAAAGGGATGTGAATAAAAAACTTCCTAAAACAAGTAAAATCAAATGCAAGCAGTCCGAGACACTATGCGTTGTTTCAACAGTATCTTAAAATAATTTCCACACTGTGCTTTCTGGTTTGAAACAGAACCAGAGGGACAGCATAGGGAATGGTCCACTGAGCCAATTAGCTGATAGAAAGCTTAGGGCCAACATTTACCCACACAAAGGTGCTGTTTGGACAGTCTAAGAGCAATAAAAGAAGTTTTTCTTCTAATTCTGGAAAATCTGTGTCATTCAGTTTCTGTCTGTTTTCATCACTGCAAAACTAACACTCATGCCTGCACTGATGAGCCGCTGCACTGATAGGAAGAGACAGGAGGAATTTGAATGGAATTTGGATCGAGCCTCGAATGAGAGCAGGGACAGATGTGGCCCGTAGATGGAATCCAACTCCAATCCTACTCCACGGTTTTAAACCGCAGTGGCAACTCTGGTGATGCAGAGTCTGATTTCTGAAGCCAGGTTATCGATTGCTTGTACCACTTCCACTTTATAATCCCTCTTTGGCAACAGGCCCTTCAACACACAAGCTTATGCTCTAAAAAGGATTTTCAAAAACGAGTGTCCGGTGTCGCTCTGAGAGAGAATCTTCCTTCCACAGGAGTAAGCTGTCTGCATGATGCATCAAATAAAATGCTTGGTGAGCATCTTGCTGTATAGTAAAGAAGTATAAGAAGTCTGCAGCAGAATGGACGCTTTAATGTTTATACTCAGTGTGAACTTGGGTTTTTTTTTTTCTTTTACTCTGGCCTCCTGTCAGTGGTCACTGAGCAGCATTGTAAGAGAGTGAATGGGTGGATGGATGCCTGCGGTTGCAGGGAGATAGAGGACGGAGTCAAAACAGATGGGGAGGGAGGGAAGGATGGAAGGGTGTGTGGATGAGATACCAAGAAGAAGGGAGGACCAGGTGGAGGAGAGACAGATAGTGTCACGTCTACTATTCAGGCCCATTTGATGAGATGCGTCAAACAGCTGAAAAGAGGAACGATGGGAAGAGTTAAGGAGTGAAAGACCCCTTTCATCATGACAACTTGTGCCACAGTAACCTCCCGTCCGCTCCTCCTCATCCCTCCCTTCTTCTTCTTCCTCTTCCTCACTCCCCCTGCACCCTCCACAGGAATAGATAAAACACATTCAATCAGAGAGAAACGAGCAAAGGGGGAGAAATAAAAGAGAGGAGTTCAATCACGTTCCTCTCTCTATTTCAAAGACGGGAATCAGGTTGGTGGTTGATGGGAGCTTTTTGGAGTGTGCCACTAGATTGATACACACCAGGACGCTAAACAGCGAGAAAACTTTTATCTGTTTGGCTTCACGACAATGCGCTGAACAAAACCCAACGAAACAGAAAGCAGATGGAGTCATAATCCACTAAACTAATAAATCGTTATAAATGCATTTAAAGAAGATGCTAAAGAGAACATAATTACAATGAAAACTCCATCAAGAAGTCATGCTAAGTGATGTGCAAAAAGAGAAACAGTGCCACTTCTGGAGATGTTGTTGACGAGTGCGTTTAAATTAAAGGCGCACAGGTGATTCTTTTTCATTAGGAAATCCCATGCTTTAAGTCATTTAAATGAATTCAGAAGTGGTCAATAAAAATACAGCCTTAATGTTTCTCAGAAGAAATAAAGAGAGTCATGATGGCTCTGCTTTTAAAGAGGTTCTTAAAACTGACCCTGTGGAGTTGAGTTGGGTTTTTAAGCACTCATATTCATTCTTAAGGCCATCGATTGAACTGTAATCTTTGTAAAGCCATTTCAGATTTGTATTGTTAAAGTTTGTGTTCATACACGCTAGCAGTGTTATTATTTACAGACTCGTGCTGGTGAACAGTTTCATTTCTTGGTGCATTACTGCTATTACTCAGGCCAGAAAGTCGATGTTTTGAAGGATCGGTCAAAGAGCCGTGATTTGACTCTTTGAGTTCAGCATTCATTCAACCCCATGACGGCGGTGAAGTGCGACACCTGTAGTTACCTGACGAAAGAAATCAGAGACTGAGTAATAATCTGAGGCTGGGGAACCTTTATCTGTAAGCCATGCAGCAACCTGGTCCCCTTAATCTTTTTCCTACACTTTCATTCCATTTGCTTGTTTCATTGGAGGGTCTGCCACACTAAGCGCTGTTGCAAATCAACTAACCTTTTGTAGAGGTACATTATAATGCCTTACAAGACTGAATGCCCATCAAGGCACTAACCACATTCTGGGAAGGTAAAACACTTCCTCCCAGCTATTTACAGGGATCAGCTGTGGGCGTTTTTTCAGGACTTCTGGAATAATTAAACAAATGAGACAGAAATTCCTAGCTACATGTTTTTATGTCACATATGCATTTCCTGAAAAGTGATTGAAAATGCACTTGGAATTTTTACAGTTTTAAAATAAAGACAAGAGGTACCATTAGATCATTAGATTTTTTTTTTAAAGAAAAGATGCCTGAACTTAAATGAAACAGATTTTCTAAAGTGATTATATCAATACATGCATCTGGCAGCAGAGAGTGATAGGAAGTTCCTGTTTCTGGGCAACAGGAGAAAAACTGATGTGGCATTGAAACTTACAAGAACACCGGCAAATAGAAAAATGCCACAAAAACAGAATGAAAATAAAACAAACCACCTAAAACTCACAAAACACAACCAAAGTGTTTTGGCTGAGACAATAATGCTTTGTAACAACTGCAGAGGTTATTATCTAAGTGTAAGCGGCTAATAGCACGCGTCTACAGCATTACATGAATAGTGAGATCAAAGCAGCGTTACCTGCATTTGTGTCTCCTGTGTGTCTAGGCATGTCTCTGTTCATGTCCTTTGCTGGTTTTGGTTTCTACCACGTTAATGTCTCCCAAAAACACGGCTGTTGTATATTTTGTGCTTCTGGAGTGTTTTTGTATTTGCTGCTATTTTCTTCTAAATGTGACTGCACATGAACTCACCACGGAGTGGGAGCAAGTCGATGGGTATATTGGAATCGTGCCATAGGTTCAGTTTTGTGGGATGTGAACATAAACAGCATATACATTTTAGTTGCAACCACTGCTGGGGTCCAGATAGCTCTAATTTTGTCACAGTCCTCGATCGGTGACCCAGTATTTTGATTTTTGTATTATTATTGAGCTCTGATTTTATCATGGTTTATCACTACCAGTCTTTTGGTTTATGTTTCTGCATTTCTAGCTCTAGTAGTTCTTTGTTCTGTAATTTATAGTCCTTGGGTTTTATTTCTGTGTTCCCTTTTATTTTGGTAGTCCCTGTCCTGTGTGCAGCGTGTCTGGTTTTTCTTCCCTCGTCTCCTTAGCTCTGATTTGTCCCAGCTGTGTTTCCCTCCTGTCTCCCATTCCCTGATTACTCCAGTGTGTATTTAAGCCCCATGTTTTCCTGGCTCTGCGTTGCGTCGTACCTTCATACTTGGCCGTGTGTGCTGTCTGCCCATTAAGCCTTGTTATGATTCCCAGTCTAGTTAGTTTTCCGTTCTTTTTGCCATCCAGCAAATAAAGCTGAGTTCTATTTTGCCGTCTTGATTCCTGGACTTGGGTCCTCCATTCCTGCCTGCTGCACACAGACCATGACAAATGTCCTGTATCTCAGATGTTTTGTAAATCACGCTTGCTTTCTTATAGTGAATGAATACCCTGGATCGTGTAGTACCATGATGGTGTCTTTGTGCCACTCCTTCATCAGCAGTCTAAATAATAAAAGTTTACAGCTAATGAACCAGGTGAGAATAAAGACACAGCAGTGTTTTGAATTTTGCACAAACCTTAGAAAGACAAAGATAAAATAAGATAACATAACCTTTATTAGTCCCACACATGGGAAATTTGTTAAAAGATAAACTGAAAGGCTTCACCAAAGCTCACAATGAGATAAATATGGATTATTTTGACTCATATGTAACACAAAGCTACTCTAAGAATAATGATGACAGTATGTCTAAAGGGAATCTTGCCAAGTATTTTGATAAAGGACTCAGTTTAGCTACACAGAAATGAAATTAATCTGGACTGAACCAATACCCAACCTGTATTTACCGGGAACGGGCACTAATTGGGGCCAGCTTAATTTAATTTCACACCGAGGAAACTGACGTGTAGTCAGATATACCTAGCTGACATACTTCTCCTTTTGTGTCACATGTTTGTCTCTTCGTTAGCGCTTTTTCAATCGGTTTAAAAAACTTGTGCCAGCTGGCTTAGTTATCGATGCGCGTGTTTGAAGATGAAGTTTGCAAGCTCCCTTATGCCAGTATGAATGTCCTCCAAATGTAAATAGAAATATAAATGTTGGAATATTTTAGCAATTGGTATCTTGGCAGCTATTTTTGTAAGCAATTTACATCTTATTAGAACAAGGACAGGAAGTTGAACAGAAGTAGCATAACATGTTAGCAATGCGTTGTTACACTATAGATTTCTGTCACACTGGACAAATAGCTATGCCATGAACAGATGTAGAGTACATCCCTCTCCAGCAGGCCTCAGAGACTGAATCCAGTTACCCAGAGTGCAGCTGCCAAACCAGCAGAGGTTGGCAGTCTGACTTATAAGCTGACTGTGGTTGCTTCTGCAGCAGCTGATGTGTTAACACTGTGGTACGCGGTCAAACTGGAAGCTTTTGGTGCCTGGTATTCTCCCAGTGAGTTCAACCATAAATGGACTGTAGTGTTCATGATACCCAGTGGTTATGCAAGGCACAGATTCAGTCCATATGATTTTTCATAAAACACTAGCAACTGCGCACGGTGTGTGTGTGCGAGATTGTCTGCGCACCAAAACAAAAGAAGCGATGATACAATAACTGCAGGCAAACACAGTGAAGGCAGATTTGATTGGATCTGAATCTCTGCCACAGATAAAGCAGTTCAGTCAAAAAGCTGGTACATATACAAAACACTCACATGCAGCCTCTAAGTAAATACATGATAAACAACCTGCTATAACACCAGCATGCTATTAAATGTGAATGGTGTGAACATAAAGAAACTGTGTTTTATTGTGTTGTGGCACAATGATGAATTACATATTTAGCCACTTTTGAAATGAGCACTACCAATGTGGTGCTTGTGTGTGTGCTCATTTCCACTATTGTGATGATGATGATGACACCCATTATGTGGAAACGGTTACATATCCTTCTGCAGCATTTTATCCATTGTAAATGAGCAGTTAATGTGTCGTAAGCAGTGGCCCCAGACTAATGCAGCCTCAGGATCAACTTTTCTCACTCTTGACTCATGTTGAGTTACAATCCACTCAGATGCACCCTTTAAAAAAAGCACAATAAAAAATCCAACTGAGGCTTGAAAACTAAAAAAAAACTTTGCAAAAACAGCTTCAACTAATTAGAGTTCATCTGGGCTTTTAACTGACAACATGACGAAAATCAAGAAAGTTAAACAGTAGCTCAGTTCGGACATTACTTGTAGGTTTTTAACTTGCTGGCAAAGTCTAAAATGCCATCCATCCATCCATCTAAATTTTGCTTCTGTATAGGGTGACCACACCCCAGTAAACCTAAAATAGAATATGTTTCCCTGGGACAATGTGGGACGTTGCTAATCCCAGACAAATGTGATTCTTAAGGGCTGGGCCAAAGCAGGCAACACCAGGCACTTATCCACAAGCCCTTCCCCGAAGCCTGTCTCCAGGGTGGGGCAACAGTAACTCTCTCTTAGCAAGGTAGTGCGGTCCTTTGATTTTCTCTAGCTAGAATGGTAGATACATAGATCATCCCTGTAAAACTAATTACCAGTTGTATTATAAAATCTAATAACAACAGCTGGGATAAATGATCTCCTGAACAACTTAGTTCTACAGTGCGGGGAGCCTGTGTTCAAGAATCTACACTAACTGTTAAAGCTGTTAATTTTACTTTAAGCTGCCTTTTCAATAGGTTTTCATAGATGAACACAAGTCTTTTCATGCTACACATTTCTTGCAACATTCACATCTATTGTGTCACTTCACTCCAAAACTGAAAAATAGTAATAAAGACAAAAATGACTTCATTTAACATTGTGGTTTAATTTCCTTTTATCTATGGTGGATACCATTATCCAGTGAAATCTGCATAGCTTGGGACCACTCTTACTTTCTCGGTTTGGTGTAGCCTAGTCAGCAAAAGATGTTGACTTGTTAACTTGACCCTTGACGATAAAAGCCAGACTTTATAAAGGTATCTGTCCTCTA
Source organism: Hemichromis elongatus (assembly GCA_015108515.1). NCBI lineage: Eukaryota > Metazoa > Chordata > Actinopteri > Cichliformes > Cichlidae > Hemichromis > Hemichromis elongatus. The sequence goes on from VUQR01011462.1 coordinate 27,533, forward strand.
GGCTTGACTTTTGAATATAAGCCTCTTTTTTGGCTGCTTCCTTATTCACAAGGGGTCACCAGAGCAGATGGATCCGCATATTTGATTTGGCAGATTTTTTTTTTTTTTTTTTGCCAGATCCTGAAGCAACCGTCCGAGGGGTTTGTGTCTTCACCCTTTCTCAAACACATTTGCCAAACATCTTTCACATGTTAGGCAAATGTGTTAAGAATTCCACTACAGAGCCACTTTTAATTATTAGGGCCAATCAAAATGTGGAATATTGTTGCGATATGTGAGACAGTTGCACCAAGGTTAAAAAAATGTTGTGCAGGCTCAAACAATGCGGAAAAGCTAGTCGCTATACTGATATATGAATAGTGCAGCTAACTGTCCAGTGCGTGCTAACGAGTGGACTTCTCATATGCTACCTCATTCGAGCTCTCAAAACAGTACAGATTTCTGGCATAACTTCATCTTCAGGTGCATTGCAAAGAACGTAAAGGGTCAAGAGGGTAAAGCTCCAGCAACATTCTGTCATGAACCTCTCAGGCTGCAACCCTTATCAGGATTATCGCCTTTCACCATTCACATTTCATTTAGCCAGCTTTGCCTAAACCGCGCAGAGTATTTCTACTAGTGCTAATGCTCATATGAGAAGGGAAAACCATGGAAAACATGCTGATCTGATTCTCCAGAACATATCCGAAGCTTGCGTCGTAAAAACTGCTATAGAGATGAAAATGGATTGTCATTGTTTTACCGCATGTAACACCCTGAAGATTTAGACCCTAAAAAAATTTTTAATTCCTTCCGAACAAATGTGTTTGGTCATGTTGGCTGGTGTCTTGTGGTTTCTTTGTAACTTTTCTACAAATGGCTACAACGTAATGGCACGCAGACTGTTTCTGTTGATCATTGCACTCTTTGTGAAAAAGCTAACAAAACGATTGCTGTCTGCTCAGTTGGGATTCACCGATCTGAAGACAATCTGATGACTAGATTTTGATTATTTCTTGATCATTTTCTTGTATCACCAGGCTTCTTTTCCAGGAGTCAGGAATACAGGGGCACATGATGCATGTGGCCTATCTTTTAGACGTCCACAAGATGTTGAAGGGAAAGCTAGATTACTGCAATTAAAACTTGTGTGGAGTGTAGCTGGGCCATTGTATATCCCCCCAAATTTAACAAAGTCGGGCTTGACAAAGGGTGTTACTGCTGTAAGAGCTATTCCAAAATATGGGACTCTTAGATAGGAATACACAGAAGTATTGAATAGGTAATAGGACACTCAGAGGCTCTCTCTCCTGTTCTTGTGACCCCTCACTTCTTGATAAAATATGATTCTCCAGTGCAGAGTGGGTACAAATAGCCCTCATGCTAAGGCACAAACTAATCATTAGTAAATGGAAAGTGCTATCAGCTCTCAGAGCAAATGTGTTACACAGCCAGCTTGGCACAATAGAGGCTTAAGATAGCCCATCATTCTGCATGATAACTGGGCGAGAGAAGGGATTTTTAATAAAAATGGATAGTTTTATATGAAGGAACCTGATTTAATACACTCATGTTGAATTTGAAACACCAGCAACTATGAGGAGGAACAAAAATACAAAAACCAAAAAACTGAAAAAAACCCCAAAACAGTAAAGTCATTATTTTACAGCTACGATAGTTTAAAAAGGCATAATTATACAACTGTGCATCCAGGGCTCAGATATGATTATGACACTTTTATATATAGTTTTGTTGTTTTTTTCATCATCTGACCCTGTGGACCGAATTTAATGCACATCTCTGCCTATTTTGAAACAAAACAGCAAGCATGAACTCTCAACCTGCTGCTCTTCTTTTCTGCTGGATGTTTCCAAGCAGTTTGTAATATGCTAACTGCTTGTTTTGTTTTGAGGCTTTACTTCAGGGTCAGACCTGACAAATATAAATTGGATATGTCTGCTTCTATGGGGAGGTGTCCACACCTCTCTGCGTAACAGGGCGAAATCATAATTTCAAGTTATAAGTGTAATCACATAAGGATTGTATTTTTAAAGGCAGTACAAGCTAACTGTGCAGACCAAGGGAAGTTGTTTGCTGCCTGTGAGATGTGTGGCGTGCATTCAAAATCAGATTTCAAAGTCTTAACATGTGACATTTCAATAAAACCATCAACCAAGGGCAACACATGTGCTGAAGACAGTATCTGTGTACAAAAAAAGGGTTTAACTCTCATGGACTGGGAGATGATGATCCCACAGTGAAATTAAAAGCCCTGCAGAGCAGCCAACCAATTTACAGCAAACCAGTTTGGCTGTGTATTTCCAGGCCTGGCAGTATTACGCAAGGTTTCATCAGGGTACCCACAGTGCAGGGGACATGCGTGATAGTGGAGCTCTTTGAAAATGCACACCTCATCCCCTAATTTACAGGCTTCAGATGGAACGCACATACCTGTCCTGCCACCCTCAGATAGTTAAGGGATTTAATCATCTGAAAAGGAAAAGCCAGAATTGCACTGCACTACCTGACTGCTACTAACACAATCCCTGCTGTGTCTGTCATCTCACTGCTACACCGCAAAGTTTACGAGTCACAAATATAGCAAGATGTGGGCTTAAAAGCATGCGCTGAGCACAAAATGGAATTTTGTTTATCACGTATTATTTATTTCATTTAAGGATGACCTATGCAACCTTCCTGTCCCGCTGTTAATACTCAGTGTTCAGCGCCAAAGGAAATGGGGAGCTTTGATCTGTGCACTGGTTGAAGTCTTTTGTGAATTCACAGCTTGTCTCCATCCGCACCTTCAGAATACAGTAAATGGTGTTAGAAACTAAGGTAAAGAAAATCAATAATTTCAACAGATTACAGCACAGTACATGGAGCCTGGTTGGGTGTGGAGAACAGTGCTCTCCCTGGCCTGCTAATAGCTGCCTCTCCCCCTTGAATTACAACAGAGAGGGCAAGGTGCACAGAGAGGCTTTTCCACATTCTATATATATCCTCTATGCTGGGATACATGGGAAATACAGTCAAGTGCCAACACTAACAAGATGAATAAATCGGTATCCGACTGAATTAACTTCTAACTCGACACATCTGTAGGGATTACAGATGCACAACTACACTTATTTTTCCAATCTTTTAATCACAGTATTGATCACCTTATCACCTTAGAATCCCAAGCACATGGAGTTTTATCTTGCTTCATTTAAATCTAAACAGATGAAACAAATATTGCAGGCATGGGAACAAGGGTAGCAATAATCAAGGGCGAACTGTTTTTAACAGCAGTGTCCTTTACCACTACTGAGGTGTCGAACGTATGAACATTTTTTGATTCCAGAAGAAGCAGCCATCAGTTCCGGTACTCCTTTCATCATTCTTCAGTCTGAAGAATACAAGTTTGAAAATTCAAATATTTAAAAAATAAAATAAATAAAGCCGGCTGTTGCACTTAGGCTGCAGGGCTCTGTTTGATCACTGTCAGAACTGGATGGGTTTCAGCAGTCTTTTTTAATCTGCATAAAGCCTCACTCACACAGGCATAGAGACAGGTTGGCTGCACCACAAAGCTCCTTTTGATTGCTTTGGTTGGTCGCAGACGGCCGTGGTCGGCTGTAGTTTGCATGGAGGACACTGACTTGTCTGCAAACACTCACTAACCAAACAATAAGCAGTAGTGGTAGTGAAACTTGAGAAGATGTGACTTAAGTTGGAATTTCTCATTTA